>SKCR01040179.1:0-66948 GCA_019454045.1 Zanthoxylum bungeanum
TCAAGGAAACCGCATGTAGAGCAACAAATACTTTGTTCTCTCGTGGGTGATAGAAGTAATATCCTTTGGTTTCCCTAGGATATCCAACGAATAGGCATTTATCTGATTTGGGCTCAAGTTTGGTACCTTCCAAACGTTTGACGTATGCCCAGCATAGACCTGGCCGCCGGTTCGGTTCCGGTTCGGAACCGAACCGAACCGGCCGGTTCACGGTTCCACAAGTGTGGAACCGGAACCGAACCGGTTAATTCCGGTTCGGTTCCGGTTCCACACTTAAGTGGAACCGGAACCGTAAACCGAACCGGAACCGAACCGGTCGGTTCCGGTTCGGTTAACGGTTCCCCCGGTTTTTTTTTTTTTTTTTTTTTTTTTAATAATAAATTTTAAAAAATAAAAAAATTCTATAATCGTAAGTTTTTTCATATATCACATCACTTTTTTAGAATCTTTTTTTTATAAAATTCTTTTAACATATAATCCTTTTTATAGCCAACCATTGGCTAGTGCTTTCTTTATATAAGCGATGTGGGATATTTGTTACTTGGCTATTGTGTCCCACATCGCTTATATAAAGAAGTCAATAACCAAGAGTTGGTTATAAAAAGGATGTGGACATTCATGTTTTAGTATTGCAATTTTAAATCTCATTAAGTCATTATTATTAATTAAAAAAATTGAGATTTACTTGTGGAACCTTACGGTTCCAAGAAAATAACTTTTTTTTTTTTTTTTTTTTACTTCCGGTTCCAACCGGAACCGTACGGTTCCGGTTGGAACCGTTGGAACCGCTGGAACCGTTCGGTTCCAGCGGTTCCAACCGGTTCGGTCAGGGTAAGAACCCTAACCGAACCGGTCAGGTTCCGGTTCGGTTCCGGTTCGGTTCCGGTCCGAACCGGAACCTTGGCCGGGTTAGCCCAGCATCCCCAAATCTTCAGGAATGAGAAACCCGGTTTCTTTCCTGTCCATATCTCATACGGAGTCTGTTGTACAGACTTTGACGGAACCTTATTCAAAATAAGAATTGCACTGTTTAATGCATATCCGAGAAGGAAATAGGTAGCTCTGTGCGACTCATCATAGACCTTACCATATCCAACAAAGTTCGGTTTCTCCGTTCGGAAACACCGTTTAATTGCGGTGTTCCAGGAGGAGTCCACTGTGAAAGAGTACCATATTCTTTCAAGTAATCTAGAAACTCATTGCTCAAGTATTCGCCACCACTGTCCGACCGTAATGTCTTTATACTTTTTCCTGTCTGTTTTTCAACTTTGTGTCGAAACTCTTTGAATTTCTCAAAAGTTTCCGACTTGTGTCTCATAAGATACACATAACCATAACGCGATGCATCATCCGTAAAGGTTACGAAGTATTCGTATCCACCTCTAGCTTGGCTAGACATGGGCCCACATACGTCACTATGAACCAGGGCTAACAGTTCGGTGGCCCGTTCACCCTTACCGCTAAAAGGTGATTTAGGCATTTTGCCTAATAAGCTAGATTCGCAGACGTCATATGAATTTGGATCAAATCCGTCCAAGTACCCACTCTTCGAAAGTGTGGATATGCGAGTCTTGTTTATGTGTCCCAAACGACAATGCCACATATAAGTTTCATCTTTGTTACTCGTTTTTAGCCTTTTGTTTGTTACATTATATGTTTGAGATTGATTTATATTCAAAATATAAAGACTATTATTAGCATCAGCATAACATATCTCAAAATCATCTTTATAAACAAAACACCCAGTGTTTCGAAATACGAAAGTGTACCCGCATTGGGTCAAACAAGATACAGAGATAATATTCCTAGTCAAACTAGGTACATAATAACAATCTGAAAGTTTAAGTACATGCCCCGAAGGCAGTTCTAAAACAAAAGTGCCAACGGCCAAAACGGCGACCGGTGCCCCATTTCCGACGCGTAGATCAATCTCCCCTGAGGTCAGTCTCCTGCTAATCTGCAGATCCTGCACATCAGTACATATGTGAGTACCACAACCAAAATCAAAAATCCAATTTTTAAAACTAGAAGTAGTCATGTTTATTTCAATAACAAACATACATGAAGCCGGTGCCTTGCCCGCTTTAATCTCCTTCTGGAGCGCCTTTTACTCGCGGCAGTCATGCTTCCAGTGACCCCGCTTGCCGCACTGGAGGCAAACATCCTGAGATTTGTCCTTAGGCTTCCCAAAAAATCTCTTTCTCGGCTTCCTTGAGAATTGACAATAAATCTCCAAGAGTATCATCAGTGTTCATCAAATTATAGTTTATGATGAACTGTCTCCAAGTGTCGGGGAGAGATTGCAAGACCATATCTATGGTAATCTCAGCCTCAAAGACTATTCCCATCTCAGCCAGCTCATCTATGTCAGCAATCATCTGTGCCACATGGGACTCAACAGACATGCCTTCTGACATACGTGAACGGAAGAGCTTCTTTACTAACTCATATCTCTGCGACCTTCGGTTAGATTGGTGAAGATCGTGCAACCTCACCAACATGTTATAGGGATCCAAGTCCCTGTTCTATCGACGAAAATGCTGAGTCATGGAAGCAAGCATAATAGACTAAGCAGTATCGCAATCATCGCTGTGAGTCTTCCAAAGCTCCAGCTCAAGTAACTGATCAGGTTTGGGTTAGGCCCAAGAGGTGTCTGTATGGTGTATAGCAGCCTCTCGGCTCCAAGGACTATCCTTAGATTCATTTCCCAATCGGCAAAGTTCGTGCCCTTAAGACATTTTCGTCCATGATAATGTCTCGGACATTTCCCTTCCAGTCATCTTGACTACGATAGTCCAACTATCTAGTCAACGATATTTGGGTACAGTCTAACTGTTACAAGAAAAATAACATTGTATTAGTCCAACTAATAAAATAATTTTGACAAAATATTTTGAAAGCGCGTAAAGCTAAGTATCTGAATGAAATTGCAAATTCAATACTAGCCTCCCACTATTTTTCGGAGAGTCTCTAACCCTCTGTCGAGTACTCGGGAAACCCAATTTCCTAGTGGGCTAGGATCCCGTTAAATAACACACAACTTTGACTTTGGCCAACAAGTTGTATGATATTTAACTAGGTAGATCTCGAAGATCAATTGGATCTCATCCAATTCCTAGATCCGGTAGGTGGACATCCAAGTCCAAAACATATATACAATATATATGCCAATATATCCGATATATTTTCCTAACCTTTTTCCTCTGAATCAACTAAGCCTTGTCTTTGGCACAACAAGCTTAATGATTCCAGTTAAGCGGGACCCATTGACATGGAAAGCTTCGTAATCAATGTCGATTGACAAGAAGTGATCTTGACTTTGGCCAACAAATCACGACTTGGACAAGACACCGATATGGAACAAAACTCTCATGATTCAAACACATCTGTAATTGACAAAGGTCTTGACTTTGGCCAACAAACCAATGCCAACTTTGGATCTTGAGTAAGAATCACTCAACGGAAGGAAAAACGCTTAATATGTTTTGAGGGTTTTTCGCGTAATTGGAACCAATTTATTATCTTTGATTAGGTCTCATCATACACCCTTAAGCATGCATTCTAAAAACATAATAAGGCGCGATAAATAAATTAATAATGATATGCGGATGGATATGTCACAAATTGTTCCTAGAACAAATCACTCTATTTCCTCTCCCTAGCTAGAACTATTCTAACTTCTACCCAATAACATAATACAATAAAGAAACCTCATTTACATTAAGGGGAATTGGTGAGAAGAGAAATACAAAGAATAAGGAGATAAAAGGCTGGACACGCAGGTCCAATTTAATAAATTTTAAATTTATTACAATTTCCAAAATTGCCCTCGCCCTTATAATATCCATCCGATATACATTATTCATGCAACACATTCATGTATTCATACAAATCATGTTATTCAATCAATCTAATCCAATTAATTAATCTTTGAATTAATGATCATCCAATGTTCAAACAACGATTTGATTTGCGCGAGTCAAACTCGTTTAAGAATAAATACTCAAAGTAAGTATTCTTGAATTATATTGAACTACAACTTTAAATCCAATTTATTTGTATTCAATACTAATTACAATTTAATTCCAAATTAAATATTTACACTTATTTATTTGCCTTAAAGACTTGGATTCCAAATCCAATCTTAATGGGTCTAAAAGGCCCAATAACATCCAATGTCATTTTAATTAAAGTTTAATGGGCTTTTAATTGATTCTTAAGGCATGGGCCTTGGCCATAATGGATCAAACCCAAAATGCCAAGGCCCAATAGGAATCACCCTATTGCCAACAAATCAATTTAGGCCCATTAGGCCCAATTATATTCTTTAAAGGGCCAAGTGATGTATTTGGACTTTATGGAATTGGTTTTGGGCCCAATTAGATCCAATCCAAAAGTCCAAAACCAAACTTGGTCAAACCAAGCCCATTAAGCCTAAATACACACTTTTAGCCCAATTCATAATTAAAGGCTTATTAACATAATTATAATATTCCAAATATCACAATTATTTTAATTAAAGTGTATTAGCCATGATTAATTAATTAAACTCAATATTTCTAAAATACCAATTAACTTAATTAATCATGCTTAATCCATCAATTTATGCTCAACATAAATTGAAGCCAAAACACATCATTTCATACTCAACACAAATTGAATCCAAAACACATCATTTCATGCTCAACATGCTCTTTGATTTTAACATAAACATTATTGACTTTGATTCTAATCTAATCAAACCAACAATCAACATTTTATCATGCATTTAAACACATCCAATGGTGTAAAAATTGAAAAATCAAAGTGCAGTCCACTGGCATAGCTCACGGCCTCACTAAGGGAAATTAAAAAATTTGATCCAATCAATTTATCCCAAATCTAATCATGCACAACTCTAAGTTAACATAATCTAAGCATGCTCAAAGCATCAATTTGAAGAAATCATATTCAAAACATAAAAGCCCCAAATTTTAGTCTCATGAACCCTAAAATTTTCATGCTTAAAATTGGCTCTGATACCATTGTTAGTGTTCCTAGAACATGCCAAGGATCTAATAAGCTAGAAAAGGTGTTCATAAATTCATTATAAGTTGCGGAATTGCTTACATTGAATGGATTTGAGCTTTTAAAATATTTGAGAAGAAGATCTCCAAGATCCTACCTTTGTGTTGATTTCAAGCTTTGAGTTGTGATTAAAGATCTCCAAGATCCAACCTTTGTGTTGATTCCAAGCTTTGAGTTGTTTCCCTATCACCTTTGTTGATTCCTTGAAGTGCTAGCTAACTTGATTTTGCCACAAAATCAAAGAGAGAAGATGAAGAAGCTCACGCCCAAAGCCTTGTGTGCTAGGGTTTGTGTTTGTGAGATGTATTTCCAAATGAGAGAGAGAGATGCCTTTTGGTAAAAACCAATTTACCCTTTTCACCTAATCAAGGTGGTTGGGTAAATGGTTTCACCAAAACCATTCCAAGGTGGTTGGAAAGTGAATGGTTTGGCATAAATGCCAACTACCCTCCCAACTACCACATTTGAAGTAGGCCCCACATTTGAATTCAAAATTCAAATGTCTCTACGAACATTTACCGCGGCTCGGATCCGTTTAATCCGATTAAACGAAATTTCGTCGCTAAATAATTAAATTTAATTTAATTAAATAATGATGCCTCGCAAATATATTACGATTGTCATTTACGAATTAATTCTAAATTAATTCGTTCGTTCGTATTAAAGTCCGACTTTAATTTCGTAATGAAATCCAATTCATATTAATATATCCGATATATTAATTTTAGCCCATACGAATAAATTAAATAGAAAAATCAAATTTAACAATTAAATTTATTTTACCGATTAATTCCAAATTAATCGCGTTCTCTCTCTTCCGAACACATTTAATCCAGATTAAATAAAGCTTCAATTAATCCCAGATTAATTTTTTCTCTCTTAATTAATCCCAGATTAATTCTAATCGAGTCAACTGTCATCGGTGAATCTTTGGGAAGCGACCCAATAGATCTTTGGATATGTTGGCAGAAAATCCGGTTATCGGACTATCTGATAAAGTGAGTACCTCGTACCACGTGCTTACCGATTTACAAGACATGGTTGGCTTCTAGCAAAGCACCGTGCCTACCCAATTCTCCAGAAATATTCTTACTGGAATATATAATCTATGTCAGGCGTAGTATACGTAGTATTACGTATAGCGATCCAGTATCAGATGTCACGTGCAAGGCTTGGGGCTGGAATAGTGTCTGCCCCGTACGAAGCACATATCGGATATCAAGCAACTAGTCTCTTTGAATCGGATAATCATGACCTTGTCATATTATCCCGATGGTTGCAACACAATAGAGAACTAGTTCTGAATCCCTGCGTGATCATCATCTCCATATGTCTTAAGTGATACTTCTGTCATGACATCACATCCAATACACTAAGATTCTCAATAAACCCAATAAAATTGTACACAGAACCTGTTAAAGCCCTGGACGACCAAAACCAAAGTTTACTGATTGTCGCAAGTACTAGCGATGCAAGTCTCAGGTTAAGACCAAATACACCTACCCTGAAGCGGACTCTCATAGACACATATACATACTACCAGTGGGATCCGCAGGGTCTATCCAGAGCGAAGCTGTTTTCCGTACCATCGGTAAAACACAACCTCTTATCGCACTTGCATAAGTATCCAATACTTAAATAAATGAGAACTATGTCGCTATGCCCTCATAACGCGCACAAGTGCAATACTAGTCTATTCCGCATTATCGATGTCCAATCTCGATAATACTTCGACTAGGGATATTTAATGATTAAACCTTTATGGATTGATACTGTCTCATATCATCTCAATCCGGAACTAATCATAAGGACTTTTACCATTTATATATCAAAGTAAATAAATTACAAAACGGTAAAAGGAAATTTCATTACAACATAGTTAACTTTGTATAAAAACACAATGTCTTTTACAAACAGTGACGCTATGGGTCATAATTGTCTAACAGCGAATACCTTAGCATATTTGATTAACATTCCTTCTAATTCCTTCCGTTCTTCAGAGGTAACCTCACTCGCAATTAGAATCTCCTTGGGGCTTTCAGGCGTACCAAGGTTAAACGCGTTTGTTTTGGTTGAGTTAATGTCAAATATGCTCAAGTCGTGCAAGTTAAATGGAAGAGACTCATGCAAATAAGTGAAATGAATGTCTTTATTATTAGCGAATGCAGGAGTACAATCAAATAAATCAGGGAAATAAACATCTTCGTCATCCGCAGCCTTGCCTTCCTCAGACTCCTTGCTCTCCTCGAGCGTCAGGCTTTCTAGCTGCATCAGCTCCTCTTCCCACTTATCTTCCTCATTTGCAACTTCTTCTGCCAGTGGCTCCTTGCCCATCACATCCTAGAAGATCTCAAATCCTGGTACCATGATCCCGTTGACTTCCACTGGTTCAGGCTCTCATTGATACCTCATAGCTTTCACAAAGTAGTCTGCCAGCTTCAACCCTTTCTTCTTAGTCTTCGGCTTATCCTCGTCAGATTTGTATCCCAATCTTCTCTTAGTGGTCTGCCCCTTGCATTCCGGCAGTGCTCCTCCAACACTTGAACTTGTGCCCGGCTCGAACTTCATCTTCTCCATGATCCTAGCCACCTTAGGATCCACCCACTCCTCAAAGTTTGCCGCCACTTGGAACCTTGTGAAAGGTTGTATCTCCAAAGCGGCCACAGTATTGTCTACCTCAGCTCTGATGGTGACGATCTCCCCTTCATACGGAAACTTGATGACCTGGTGCAAAGTGGAGGGCACTCCCCCAAGCTTGTGAAACCATGGCCTCCCTAATAACAAAGCAAAAGTGGTCGGGATATCAAGCACCGTGAACTCAACCTCATCCTCAATTAGACCTACTTTGACTACCGCAGCGAAGGTGCCCTCTACTTCCCGCTTACTATCATTATACGCCTTGATAGTCATATTGGAGGGACTCAAATCTGTCGCCTTCAGACCCAACCTTGACAAAATCTTCAAAGGGCACACATTAATAGATGAGCCATCATCCACCATCACACAAGATGTCATCTTTCCCTTCACTTCTGCTCTAATGAACAGTGGCCTATTATGATCTCTTCCCTCCAACGGGAGTTCTTCCTCAGAAAATGTTATCACCTACAAAGCTTCCTTTTGTACCGACCCTACGAACATTGTGGGGTTGGCATCCTCCGGTACCACTATCTTACTCAAAGCCTCGACCATGGCACGCCTATGCTCTTGAGATGCACACAACAACTCCCAAATGCTCACTTGTGCTCGCGTCTTCTTCAACTGTCGTAGCACTACATCTCCCTCAGCATTATCCACGTTCTCTGTCACTTCCCTATCTTCCGTCAACACTTCCTTGCCTTTATCCTCTACATCACCGTAAAAATACCCACTGCGTGTCATCCCCTTCACCTTCTCCTCATCACTGCTCGAGAAGTTCTCCCAGAAATTCTTCCCTTGCTTCGTCTCCTCTTCACTACTACTATCCCAAATCCCCAGGCAAAAGGCTGGTGGTCAAAGGTTTGGAGGACAAGGGTTTCGGGTAGGCCGGAGTTAATCATGTATGTGGGTGGTGGAACTGAGTGATAGTTGGGTAGGGGGTTTCTATGTGTGTTAGGTTGTTCTTTTTCTGGGTCGGGTATTTTGTGGGAGTCAATGAGGTCTTGGATTTCATGCCTTGGGCAGGCGCAGTTGTCGGTGTCATGGTCTTTTTGCTGGTGGTAATGGCAATATAGGATCATATTGAGGTGTGGTGGTGGAGGGTTGGGAAATGGTTTAGCTGTAAAGGGTTTTAGGAGTCCATGTCTCTTCAACTTCTCAAGCACCTTAGACAAAGGCTTACCCAGGTTGGAAAATCGCATATTTCTGATGGCAGCAACTTCGGCAGAAACAGGTTTGGCTCCCGACACCCCCCAATGGTCCTCCTATTCAGGCCATAAAACTTCATATTCTCAGCTTCTTCCTCCTCAATGTCCATAACAGTCTCCCTCAACTGTCAAAAATCGTTAATCATAGAGGTCATCCTCCTCAGCTTGACATAGATTGAGGGTTTGGTGCCCTTGATGATCATCTTGATCTGGTCCTTCTCCGAGGGCCGAGTCTGCATCTTCAAAAGTTGGCTCCTCTAGAGATCTACATAATCTTTGAAGCTCTCCTCCGGCTTCTGCTTGGTATTCTCCAGGTCGCGGAGCGATAAGTCGATCTCCAAATCCGTAACATACTGATTCAGAAAGGCCTCCGCCAATGCCCTCCAATCATCATTGACCTTCCTCTCAAGGTCGTGATACCACACCACGGGTTCCCCATCAAGTGACATCCTGAACATCTTCTGAACCTGACGCTTCGACAGACCCACCGAACTCATCACTGAAACATACTGTGGGATATGAACCATCATATCCCCGTTCCCGTTGAACTTGGCTATGTCGGGCATCTTGAACTGAGAAGGCAGCTGCTCCTCGAAAGTCATCACCTCGTAGTCTAGCAAGTCCTCATGCTTACCCCTCATCTTACGGGTAACTGACTCTACCTGATCCCTGAGTTTTTGCAACTCGGCCTGAGACCCGGCTACCCTTCCCGCGGCGTACTCAGCCATGTCATCATCAAAAACATGGATCTCATCACTCATCCTGTTCGGAGGCTCTTCACGCCTGATGTTATCAGAGCTTACTGCCCTTCCTGCACGGGGCACTGCCATGTTGGCCACAGCGATGGTCAAAGCTTACAACTGCTCGGTAATCTTAGTGAGATTAGTCTCCAACTGATCCATGCGAGAACCTTCGTTATCGGACTCACTCAAGTTCGCTAACGGTCTTTTGGCGAGTCTTCCTTCCTCTCTAACCCAACGGAAATCTATGGCGGCTTTAAAACTACGAGTTAGCATGCTACATGTACGCGTGCGATGCATGAAATAAAGAATGCATGAGGTGATCAAACAGAATATATCATTCCAACCTTATTTCTCTCACACTCAAGTTAAGCCTACTTTGGTTCTAGATATGGCTTATTCTATGCACCGATACAAGGTACACAAAATCGCTATCTCCTATGCTACGAGGTGAACCTTGGTCGCTTTTGTCCTTTTCCATCGATAGAAGACAAAGACCGCCCATTTACAACATGGACTAAGCCGATTATGGGATCATGCCATTGTCTATAAATGACAAATTGGGCTTTCGGTAACCGTGGTCATGGGGATGAACTTAGAAGCGTCCGAAAGTATACAAATATATCGTAACAAGACGTATCCTTTCTGGATGAAAGCTAGTGCGGATATCGAACTCATGCTTCTAGCATATTTGGATCATGTTTGGACTTTCTAAGCCCATCAAGGTTTTCATACAAGTTGGCCCATTATCATTTCAAAGCATTCAATCATACTATTACGAGGTGTAAACTTGTCCTAGTTGAAAAAGGACCAACAGGTTTACACTTTTGCAATAACGTGGCTAAACAACTTCAAATGATAGGGGGCCCAAACATAAAGTGGCACATCGTCATTTTAGAAGCTTTCGGCCCAATTGTCATAAGACACAAACTCATCCCAGTTTAAATGGCCCAACAAGTTCACATCTCATGACAAGAAGTCCAACTGAATCCAAATGATGATGGTCTCAAACACAAGCATAAGGGGGTGGCTTCTATAGGTCATGCAACTATGGTTCACATGCGGCTTTATAGGAGTATAGATAAAGGCTCCTGGCGGCGAAGGATTGCCCACAACTAGGTCTCCCCACTCAAGGGTTCGAGCGACCAAGTGATCGCACCTTTTTTATACCCTAAGGTACGTGCCAACGAGTGATGGTACCATATAACGAATCGTCGCTTCGAGCGAAAATGACTTCACGATACATGAATAACTGTCAAATGGATTCCTCTATTGAAAATTCCCCAGAGGGAGGGTGGAGCGAACTCTCTTAAATACTCTTACCTCTTAGGCTCTTATCGCCTTGGTGACAGGAATAAACAACAGATCATCCAAATTAGTCCATCACTTTAGATGATTATCTAGATGTCTTCACAGTTTTTCCTTTTGGCTATAAAAAGGTAGTGAGTGAAGGAAGACACCAAATCATTATCTAACTCCAATATTACATATGGTTAAATCGACTCTAGACAAGGTTAACTAAAGCACAAATCACAAACATTACAAGACATTATTTCGGGGCCAATTCTCTATCCCCAGTGGAGTCGCCAGACTGTAGGACACAGAAATCGGTGACGCTGTCCCGGGCTCACGGCCCGGTCGGGAGTACGGAGTAGCCCGCGAGGGACTAAACCAGAGAATAATGGAGTCGCCACCCAGTGTGAACTGGGAAATGATTTAAGGCCGCACTCACCCCTCGCAAGGGAAGACCTCAAACCGTTGGGTTCGGAATGGTCCCTTACTTATGCTAATTATCATGAAAAGATTTATACAATAATATAACCAAGTCTACGCAACATACACGCACAAAAATAACCTATATCTAAGTTTGCATGCATAGAAGTATGTGAAATAAAGGCAAAATACATAATTCATAAATGTATTAAATAATAAAGTGCAATAATGTAACTAATAACAACTATGAAGGCATTAATAATAAAAGCGAACACACAATCTCATGAGCATATCAAATAAATAAATACGGAAATATAAATAATTAATAACAGTAAGAGCGTCAATAATGACCAATTATGTAATGCAAAAGAAATGACCAAAGAAGCAAACGTACATGAAATGTGACGAAAAGAAATCAGTTCACTGTATGGGCGTTCGTGTAGCGTTTGAGAACACGTTCGAACGGTGGACAAAATACATACGTTCGTATAGTGTTGGGAAATGCGTTCGAACAAAAGTTGGACAGAATATGCGCGTTCGAGTAGCGTTCTGAAACGCGTTCGAACGTAAATGAGACAGAATGTCCGCGTTCGTATAGCATTCAGAAACGCATTTGAACGGGATAAGACCTGATGCATGATAAAACATAATGCATGCGCGTTCGAGTAGCGTTCGTAAACACGTTCGAATGGACTGAGGCAGAATATATACATTCGTGTAGCGTTCGGAAACGCATTCGAACGAGATTACCCAAAATGGTATCCGAAATGACACAAATATATACGTGAATAAACGAATACATAATTTAGGACCTCGTATACCCGATTGAACGTATTTCATATTCAATCGAGTGTACTTCATCCGGCGCGGTAAAACATCGTGGTAAAGGTAGCCTTTAGGCTTTTTATCCCTCAAATGAATGACCTTTAATCCGACGTGATTAGCCCATGCACACTAGATCACAATGCATGAATAAACAAAGAGATAATATGCGAAAAATAAATAACATAATAATAAAAGGCGCGGCAAAATATTATGGTGAAGGTAGCCTTTTAGACTTTTTCTCCCTCACATAAAGGACCTTTAAACCAACATAATTAGCCCATGCGCATCAAGTAATAATGCATTGAAGATAAATAAAGCAATAATATGGGACCTTATATGCCCGATTGAACACATTTCACATTCAATCGAGTGTACCTCATCCGGTGCGGCAAAATATCATGGTAAAGGTAGCCTTTAGGCATTTCCCTCGAATAGAGGACCTTTAATCCACCCTAGTTAGCTCATGCGCATTAGATTAACAATAAATAGACAACACATAGAAAATAGATAGCGGAACAATGAACACAAAAATGCCTAAGACATGATAAAGGAATCTGTCCAGAATGCCCGCGTTCGTGTAGCATTCTGAAACGCGTTCGAACGGGGGCGAGGCATAATACATGCGTTCGAGTAGCGTTCGAGAACGCGTTCGAACGGGACGATGAAAGTGGCATCCACAATACAGTAAACACATGCGGGAATGTTTCCCCAAGCGGTACGTGGAGTTGTATCCCAAGTACAGACCGCACTATCGTCCATTCAGATTCGGCTACAGAATTTATGTCTGGGTTTCCATCTGATATACCACGAGAGGCAACATTCAAGCATTAACATAATGCAATCATGAAAATCGACATGAAGTATGATAATGCATATAACAACATATAAACAAAGAGAGAAACATGTGGAATTATAAAGAGCTAATAATATGAAATAAATATGTGATAAATAAATAAATGAACGTTAAAGAAAAATGTGACCAAGAATTGGGTCGTCTTTGATATAGGACCTCGCACACTCGGTTGGACATATTCATGTCCAACCAAGCGTGACGCATCCAAACTGCAAAATAAAAAGTAATAAAGGGTGCCATCAGGTCTTACCTTTTAAGTTGCTCCTCAGAAGTGCGTCACGTCGTCGCCGGAAGGGTTACTGCTCCGCAAATTTTCTAGTTTTCTGGTCCAATATTTTCCTTCATCGTTTCTCTGTTTTCACTGTTGCTTTCTCGGTCTTTCATCGCTGTTTTTAGCTGTTTCTTTGCCGCTGGTTTTTCGTTGTCTTTGCTACTATTTGGTGGTTATTTTTAGGACTGGTTTTAGTGATTTTAGGACTGTTTTAAGGACTGTTTTAGGGGTAGTTTCGGTGATGTATGGGACTGATATTGGGCTGCAGTTTTCGGTAATGTATGGGACTATTTTGGGCTGCATTTTTTGGTAATGTAGGGGGGGCTATTTTTGTGTGTCAGTTTGCTGTGTGTTTGTGTGAGAAAGAGGAGAAAAGGAGAGTGTCCAAAAGCTTTATGGGGTTAGGTTGCCGTGAGGATGCTCTAGAGAGATGAGTGAATGTCTAACGGGGAATAGGGTTGGCTTGGGTCTCTTTTTATAATGGTGAGCCTAGGGTTTCCTTGTGTGTGCATGGCTTAAAAAAGCGAATAAAATCAAGTAACTATGAGGTGCATCTAATTTAATTATTTAAGGAAGTGATCTTGTGTATTTTTGGTGGGGGAATATCTTTAAAGTGGTAGGTGATTTATTTAGATTGGATTTAAATCTTTGGTAATTAAGAAGGTGATTTGGTGGGGATTTGATTTTATTTGATTTAGTTTGATTGGATTTAATTTGATTAAGAAAGTGTTTAATGTGTTGAATATTTTTTGGATGGGATTTGGTGGGCTTGGCTCTTTGGTGGGCTTGGCTCTTTGGATAAAAGTAAAACAGAAATACTGATAGTCGTTCGAACGCGTTCCCGGACGCTGCACGAACGCCCGCAATCTGTTTACCATTCGAATGTGTCGGATAGTCCGACAACCGTATTTACTGCCAACATATCCAGGGATCTCTTGGGTCGCTTCCCAAGATTCACTGATGACATTTGACTCGAACAGAATTAATCTGGGATTAATTATTAGAGAGAAAATTAATCTGTGATTAATTGCGTCAAGAATTAATCTGGGATTAATTCGTGTAGAAGAGAGAACGCGATTAATTTGGAATTAATCGGCAAAGTAAATTTAATAGTTAAATTGGATTTTACTATTTAATTTATTTAATTGGGCTAAAATAATATATCAGATATATTAATTGAAATTGGATTTCAATACGGAATTAAAATTGGATTTTAATTCAAGAGAACGAATTAATTTGGAATTAATTCGTAATCGACTTTCGTAATAATTTTGCGAGGCATAATTATTTAATTAAATTGAATTGAATTGTGTAGCGACGGAAATTCATTTAATCGGATTAAACGAACCCGGGCCCAAGTCTTGTTATGTAAGCTAACTTGAATTTGGAATTTAAAAGTGGTGGGACCCACTTGACTTACATCAACTTGTCAAAGTGTGATGGAAGTGGTTGGAAAAATTAAGTGTGGCACTTTAATTACACAACAACCAATTTTTTGGAACAACCAACACTATTCATTCTCTTCTTTCCTCTCCCAAAACTGTGACTCTCTCTTCCTTAGAGGAAATTTATGATTCACAAAATTTTGTTCAAGCTAGCACTTAAAGGAGACAAAGAAATGTGATAGGGAAACTCACCCAAGAGTTTGGAACTCAAAAGGAGGGCTTGGAGCTTCTACATCCAAAGAAAAAGTTTTGAACTTCAACCGATCAATATAAGTTTTTTTCCGAAAACTTTCTTGATATATTCACACATAAATCAATGTTTAGAGATCCTTGGCATGTCTGGGACACTAACAATGGTATCAGAGCCACCTAAACTTGATTTAAATTTCTAGGGTTCTAAACTTTAATTTGGGATTTTTTGCTTGGAGCATGATTTTTTCAAATTGGTTGTTTGGTTGAGTTTGGATGATGATGAATTGGATTTGTGCATCTTTGGATTTGAGAAAAATTGATTGGATCAAAATTCCCAAATTCCCTCACTTGGCCGAACTCACCCTAGTAATAGTTCATGGTGATTTTTTGAATTTGACAATTGGATATGTTAATTGGCATGAAATTGAATATTAATTGTTGATTTAATTTGACTGAAATCAAAATTGGATGTTAATTTCATGTATTGTCGTGACTTTATAGCATGTTGGAATGAGTTGATTTTGCTTCAATTTGTGTTGGATATGAATTGGATGATTAAAGCATGATTAATTAGTTTAATTTATGTTTTGGAAATATTGGATTAATTAATTAATTGTGGTAATTGCAATTTAATTAAATTAATGTGATATTTAGAATATTATGTTAATATGTATTAGTCTTTAAATTTGGAATTTATTAAATTGGATTAATTTGTTGTATTTGGGCTTAATGGGCTTGGTTGTGCCAAGTTTGGTTTTGGACAATTGGGTTGGATCCAATTGGGACTAAAACCATTTCCATAAAGTCCAAATATTACTATTGGGCCTTTAAATAATTTAATTGGGCCTAAATTGATTTTTGGCATAGGGTGATTCCTAATTGGGCCTTGACATCTTGGGTTTGATCCATAATGGCCAAAGCCCATGCCTTAAAAATTAATTAAAAGCCCATTGGACTTTAATTAAAATAGTATTGGATACTAATTGGGTCTTTGAGACCCATTTAGATTAGATTTAGAATCTAAGTCTAAAAGGCACTAAAATAAGTGTAATTATTTAATTTGTAATTAAATATGAATTAGTATTGGATACAATTTAAATTGGATATAAAATTGTAGTTCGATATAATTTAAGAATACGTATTTTGAGTATTTATTCTTAAACGAGTTGGACTCGCGCAAACCAAATCGTTGTTTAAACATTGGATGGTCATTAATTGAAAGATTAATTAATTAGATTAGATTGATTGAATAACATGCTTTGTGTGAATACTTGGAAGTATTTGTATGAATAATGTATATCGGATGGATATTAGAAATGTGGGGGTAATTTTGGAAATTGTTGTAATAAATTTGGAATTTATTAATTGGACCTGCGTGTCCAGCCTATTATCTCTTTACTCTTTGTATTTCTCTTCTCACCAATTCCCCTCAATGTAAATGAGGTATCTTTAATGTATTATGTAATTGGGTAGAAGTTTGTAAAGTGCTAGCGGGAGAGAGGAAATTGAGAGATTTGTTCTAGGAATAAATTGTTATATATCCATCCGCATATCATTATTATTTTATTCGCGCCTTATTATGCTTTTAGAATGCATTTTTAAGGGTGTATGATGAGACCTAATCAAAGATAATAAATTGGTTGCCAATTTACGCGAAAAACCCTCACTTTAATATTAAGCGTTTTCCTTTCATTGAGTGGTTCTCTCTCAAGATCCAAGATTGGCATTGGTTTGTTGGCCAAAGTCAAGATCATTTTCCATCGCGGATGTGTTTGAACCACAAAAGCTTTGTTCTATATCACATGTCTTGGGCGGTTGTGACTTGTTGGCCAAAGTCAATGTCAATTCTAGTTCATCGACGTGGATTACGAAGCTTTCCCACTGTTAATGGGTCACGCTTAACTGAAATCATTAAGCTTGTTGAGCCAAAGCCAAGGCTTAGTTGATTCAGAGGAAAATGTTAGGAAATATATATTGGATATATATCTTGGACTTGCAGGTCCACCTACCGGATCTAGGAATTGGATGGGATCCAATTGATTTTAGAGATCTACCTAATTAAGTTTCATACAGCTTGTTGGCCAAAGTCAAGGTTGTGTGTTATTTAACGGGATCCTAGCCCACTAGGAAACTGGGTTTCCCGAGTACTCCACAGAGGGTTAGGGGCTCGCCAAAAAATAGTGGGAGGCTAGTATTAAATTTACAATTTCGTTTAAATACTTGCCAATACGCGCTCTTTTATTTTATTTATCGTTGTTATAAATATATTAGTTGGACTAATATTGAATATTGATTTCTTTGAACAGTTAGACTGTACAACACAATACTCCACTTGTAGTTGGTTATATAGTTGGACTATAGTAACCATTACATTTTGAGTGTACCTGAAATCGTTGATTGGATAGTTGGACTATTGCAATCAAGATGGCTGGAAATATTAGCGTCAGAGACATCATCATGGGCGATAATGTCTTTAACGGCTCCAATTTTCCAGATTGGGAGATGAATCTCAGGATAGTCCTGGGAGCCGAGAAGTTACTCTATGTCATAGAGAAACCTCTCGGGCCTGAGCTCGGAGTTGAGCAAATAGTAGAGCATGAGCTTTGGAAGACTCATCATGATGATAAATTTAGTGCTCAATCTGGCATGCTTACTGCAATGACTCCTCAATTTCATCGTCAGAACAAAGGATTGGATCCTTATAGTATGATGTTGAAATTGAAGGATCTTCACAGATCTAATCTTAGATCTCAGAAGCACGAATTGCACAAGAAGCTCTTTCGCTCGCGTATGTCAGAGGGTACGTCTATCAAGCACTATATGTCGTAGATGATTGTTGACATCAAACAGCTAGGTCAGCTAGGCATACTCTTCGAGGCCGAGACTTCTATAGATTTGATCTTACAGTCTTTGCCCGATTGCTGGGGCGAGTTCATCATAAACTATAATATGATGAACCAAGAGAAAACTCTTGGAGAGTTAATGGAGATGCTGAAAGAAGCAAAGCCATAGCTTCTAAATGGCAAGAAGCGCGAGGAGCACCTTACTTCGACATCCCAGATGGCTAAGGCTTGGCCGAAGGCTTATGGGGGTGTGAAGAAAATGAAGAAAAAAGGGCAAGGCTAAATCATCACAGTCTTCTAGGAAGACTAAGGATATATCCCAAGACGTCTACCTATATTGTGGCAAATGGGGTCACTGGAAGCGTGACTGTCGTGAGTACAAGGCGGAGTTGGAGGAAGTGAAGGCAGGCAAGGCTCCGGCTTCAGGTATGTTTGTTATAAACATGTCCACTACTGGTTTTAAAAATTAGATTTTTGATTCTGGATGTGGTACTCACATATGTATTGGTGTGCAGGATCTGCTGATTAGAAGGATACTGGCTTCAGGCGAGATCGACCTACGAGTCGAAAACGAGACAATAGTCGCTGTTTTGGCCGTTGGGACCTATGTTTTGTATCTGCCCTCGGGGCATGTAATTACATTATGTGACTGTTATTTTGTACCTAGTTTGACTAAGGAACATCATCTCTGCATTTTGTTTAACCCGTTGCGGGTGTACCTTTGTATTCTAGAACACTAGGTGTTTTGTATATAAAGATAACATTTTGATATGTACAACAGATGTTAATAATAGTCTTTATATTTTGAATATAAATGAATCTCAAACATATAACATGACAAACAAAAGGCTCAAACTAAGTAACACGGATGAGACTTATCTTTGGCATTGATGTCTATGACACATTGACAAGACTCGTATATCCACTATTCAGAAGAGTAGATACTTGGTAGGATTTGATCCTAATTCATATGATGTCTGCGAATATTGTTTATTAGGCAAAGTACCTTAAACGCCTTTTAGCAGTAAAGGTGTTGATGAGTGGTAAATCTATCACTATTTCCCACTCATTTAACCTAATATTGTGTATAGTCTCTTGAGTTTTGTGAATATTTTGATGTGTTTTGTGTTATTTTGTAGATAAGTAAAGTTTCAGGACATTCTGGAGGTGATTTGGAGCAAAACAGTGAAAATTAGCAAAAAATGCATTTTGGTAAATTGTCCGAGTCGCGACGCCCCAACCCTTGGCGTCGTAACGCCTAAAGTGCGCCGAGTCCTTGCTAACGTGTGCCTGGTCCACGTGTCAGAATCTGAAAAGTTGACTTTGCTAACGTGCGATGTGCCACGTGTCACCATCATAGCCGATCTGCTAACGTGCGCCTGCCACATGTCATCATCCAAAGATGCCGACAATCATCATCTACGCTAATGTGAGCCATGCCATGTGTCATCATCTCAGAATATCAGCTAAAATGCACCGCCTGCCACGTGTCAAGAATCTATGGTGCCGACAGAATGCGTGTGACACGTGACACATTCTCATTGGACCGAATTATTGGCAAATCACATTCTGCCACGTGTCAAGCTCTCATTGGACCACTCTTACCGCGTGACACGTGTGGTCAAAATGCGTTCCTTGGGAGCTTTGGCGTCGCGACTCCGGCACCAAATTTTGACTATAAATTCGGCTCTTCTTCATTTCATTTGGTGTGCTTTCCTTGGGATTTTTTCCCTGATTTCATAGGAAGCATCTAGTTTTGTAATATTAAAATTATGTATTTTTATTTTTAGTTTTTATTACAGCTTTTTATTTATTTACTTTATGTTTTGTAGTTAAATTTCCGCTGGGGTAAAAGGTGAAACCTTTAATATAATTATCTAGGTAAATCTCACTTAATTATAATTTATAAATTATAATTTAATCGGATTAATTAATGTCAGACTTTATTACCGCCTATATGGTCGAGTTAAATATAAATTACTTTACCGCCTATATGGCTGGTCTTTATGTGACAGATAATTACCGCCTGTATGGCTGGTGTAGTTGGACTAAATGGATTACCGCCTATATGGCTGGTTTTAATTGTTTAACATTATTAATTCCTGAGAAAGCAGAACAGAAAATAATTTATATATTATAATAAGTGAGATTCCTAGATAAGAAATATTAAATGTGGATCCTCTAACCCCCAGCATTTTATTTTTATTCTAGGGAAGTGATGAAACACAATATCCACACTTAATAATTGATTTTCTTTTTATGGGTAATTCTTTAGTTTGTTTATTGAGTCTTAAGCTTAATGCTTCTTGTTGTCTGATCACCAATAAGATTGATGTGGTAAACTTAAAATGAACTAGACATAGGGATTTTAAGTTTCAGCCTTAGATTTAATAGCTCACGATCTTCCTTGAGGATAGATAACCCTTTAATAGATTTCCTTACAGGATAGGAATATACCCGTCGGGCGTGGGTAGCCATAATTGGAACTTGGTCTTAATGAATCCAGGTAATTTGGTTGACATAGGAATATGGTTCAATTGGGTTATACTGGGTATTTGCGTCTGACCATCGGAATAGGCTTTTGCATATCATCGTGTTCTAGGTTAGCAAATTGATTTATTACACATAAATAAGAGAATCAATTCATCTTTATAATAATATTGTGTGGAGTCACGACCCTAGATACTTGAGTCTTTTCTTTTATTTTCCTTAGTATTTTCTTTTGAGTATGTTTTTATTTTATTTTGCAAAACCACATTCAACCAACCAAAAGCAATCAATTCCCTTCTCCCTATAATTAGATACCTGTAAATAAATAGTATCAATAATTAATAACAACAGTAGGAATTAAGTCCTCGTGGGATGATATTTTTATACTACTTGAACGATACGTGCGCTTGCATTATACGTGTGTGTTTACGCCGGTCAAGTTTTTGGCGCCGTTGACGAGGACTTATTTTTCTTGAGTTATTAATTTTGAAGCTATCTAATTTACTTGTATCTAATTTTCTTTATTTTATCTGTAATTTTTATTTATTTCTTTTATTTTCAGGTGATTGAAAAATGGAAAATTATAGGGAGATTTATAAATTATAAATAGTAAAGGTAGATTAATCTCACTTTAATTATAATATGGAAATTGTGATTTAATATTATGGATTAAAAGTTGATTCCGCCTTAATGGCTGGTTTTAATTATGTAACATAATGTGACACCGCCTATATGGCTGGTTTATGGATAAATAATAACATCGCATTTATGGTTGTTCAACTTAATTAGATAATACTGGCAATTTCCATATTATAATAATTTGAGATTTCTAAAAGTAGATCATCTATCCCCAGCAGTTTATTTTATTTTAGGGAAGTGATGAAACACAATATCCACACACTTTATAATTGATTTTCTTTATTATGGGTAATTCTTTAGTTTGTTTATTGAGTCTTAAACTTAATGCTTCTTGTTGTCTGATCACCAATAAGATTGATGGGGTAAACTTAAAATGAACTAGACATAGGGATTTTAGGTTTCAGCCTTAGATTCAATAGCTCACGATCTTCCTTGAGGATAGATAACCCTTTAATAGATTTCCTTACATGATAGGAATATACATGTCGGGCGGGGGTAGCCATAATTGGAACTTGGTCTTAATGAATCCAGGTAATTTGGTTGACATAGGAATATGGTTCAATTGGGTTATACTGGGTATATGCGTCTGACCATCGGAAGAGGCTTTTGCATATCATCGTGTTCCAGGTTAACAAATTAAACTATTACACATAAATAAGAGAATCAATTCATCTTTTTAATAATATTGTGTGAAGTCACAACCCTAGATCTTTGAGTCTTTTGTCATTTTCCTTAGTATTTTCTTTTGTCTTTTTATTTATTTATTTATTTAGAAAATCTACAATCAACCAAATCAACAAGCAATCATTCTCTTCTCCCTTAATTAGATATTAGTAAATAAATAGTATTAATAATTAATAACAACAGTATGAATTAATTCCTCGTGGGATCGATATTTTTATACTACTTGATTGATACGTGCGCTTGCGTTATACGTGTGTGTTTAATAGATCGCGAGCTTTACTAGAAGATACACCCCAAATCTGGGAGCAACAGTCTGGTTTTCTGAGGCCTGTTGCCCAGCCCAACAACTATCACTGGATGTCAAAATCAAGCAATACTACATTTGCTCAACAAAACAGAATGGGGAGATGTGTAATATGTGATGGTAACCACTCGAGCGATCAATGCATATACTTTTCAGAGTGGCAGAATTATCAGAATCATTCAAGGTACGAAGAACCATCATATTTTCCATCTTATCCACCATCTACCTACGATCTTCATCAACAATCAGAACCATCAGAAGAAGATCAGATGATTGACATGCTCAAAGATTGGGTCAATAAACAAGATGAAAAGTTGGATACAATGCTTGAAACATGTCAGAATCAATTTGAAAGTATTCAGAGACAATCAGAATTCATTCAGAGACTGACATATCAAACGAGTCAGTTACCTCAAGAAGAATTATCAGATGAAACTGACAAAGCCTTCGAGTACCCAGAGATCCACAATGACACTTCAATAGAGGAGGAGGCTGAGCAGTATCAAGAATCTGAGGTATCAGTTCAGGAGCCCGAATCGGCAAAGTCTCGATTTGATTTTTATTATTCAGATTCTGATTCTGATGAAGAAGCTGAACTATTTGTACCAACTGCACCAATGAGGGAGGATCAAACTTTCAATCCTCAAAATGAAGATCTTGGAGCATCAATTGCACAAATGTTTGAAGAAGATCTACCTGAGCCAATCATTTCTCCCAGATCAGAGGATGAAGACCTAAAATCTGACATTTCTTTTCATCCTCAGGTTGACAATTTTGAAGCATGTATTCCACAGATGACAGATGAAAAGCTGAATATGGAAATTTTCAAATACATCTGTGAAGAAAAGGTGGAGCAAGAAACAGAGCAAATGGAGGAGCAACTGTCAGACCAAATTGAAAATTCAGAGCATTCAGGAGAAACATCACTGTTTTGGGGAGTACAAATCAGAGATATCACCCAGAAGCTTGACAGAATGGAACTTCCATTCCAAGTCAAGCACCATACGAGACCTCTTGATTTTCTTTCTTTCTTTTCAGGAACCACTAGAGCAACAAAGGTTAAAAAGGTAGCACAAGCACTGAATGAGACAAAACTTTTTTTACCACTTTACCGTTGGAAGAGACCCTTCAAAAGCAACGCTCATGGGATTGTCTTTAAGCGTACATCCAAAACGACGCAGAAACCTCCTTGACATATGAATTTTAGTCACGTCTGGCTGAAGACGAAAAATTTAGCGCTAGTAGAGAGGCAACCCTTGCAATTTGTTGTAATTTTTGTTTTCATATTTTGTGTATACATGTTGTAGAGTTTTTAATTTTGTGTGTTGTTTTTGTAGGAAAAGCTCAAACGAAGCATAAGACAGAAGGAATGGTGTTTGGCAATCACAAAGATGAGAGCTAATTCATTAGTGGTAGCTGAGTAAGGAATGAATTCTTGTGACGCATCCTAATGGATTTATACTAAGCGAGTGGCGTATTGCATACATAATTCCGTTGCCTTAATAATTGTTTTGATTTGCTTTTCTTTTGTTATTTTCTTTTATTTTCATAGACAAGATCCAGACTTTTTGACCTTTCACGATTCATTTTGTTGTTTAGCTAACAAGCTTCCTTTGGAAGATATTAGTGCTATTATTACTCACCTGTTTCAGGTACTATAAATTCAGCTCATCATTGCACTTTGGAAGGCATCCTGATTTGAGAAAGAAATACATAAAAAAAAAATGGAAGCCACTTCAAGAAGACGAGTTGAAAACATCTGTGTATTTTGCGGTAGTAGTGTTGGTGTTAAGCCACAATACGTAGAAGCAGCACATGAATTGGGTCGAGTCTTAGCTGCAAGGAATATGCACTTAATATATGGCGGGGGCAATCTTGGACTTATGGGGATCGTTTCAAAGGCTGTACAGGAAGAAGGCAGTCACGTTTTGGGAATCATCCCAAAACCTTTGGCAGAGGCAAATCTTATTGAACCATCAAACGGAGAGGAACTGATCGTGCCAGGTATGTCTGAACGATTGGTAGAAATGATTAATCGTGTTGATGCTTTTATTGCTTTGCCAGGTGGCTTGGGCACATTGGAGGAAATTTTTATAGTGCTATCTTGGGCAAACCTAAACATACACCAGAAACCGCTTGGACTGTACAACGTTAATGGATTTTATGATTTTCTTTGTGTGTTTTTTTGATGATGCCCGGAGAAATGGGTTCGTGTCAAAACCTATGAAAGAACTCCTCTTCACTGCCAGAACTGTTCCAGATCTAATAGACCAACTCTTAGCCTATGAACCACAAGTTGACCTTATCCTTTCAAAGATAAATTTATCCGAGGATGATCGTGGTAAGAGGCGTCGGATTAATCTGGATCTTAACCTTTAATTTCCTGTAGAATTTCAGCTAACCAGGTACGGTCTTCTAAACTCTTATTCTACTGTGTAAGACATTGGGGACAATATCTCATTTAGGTTTGGGGGAGGGAATTAGTTGATCAGTACCTTGTTTTTAGTTTGTGTGTTATTTTTATTTTTAGTCCAAAATTTTTCAAAAAAAAAAATTGAAAAATTTTCAAAAAAAATACAAAAATATTTTGCGTTTTTGTGTTTCTATATTGACTAAAAATGTGAAATTGGTAAGAGATAGCTGAGTAATGAGTTTCCACTCCTGAGACGTATCTCAAACCTATTTCGGAACAAGTTAATTTTTGTTTATTTCATTTTGAATTATTTAATTTGTGAATTCTCCATAATACGGACTAAAATGAATCTTCATATGCTCAGTTGACAGGTATTATCAATATGCATAGTAACATACAGACATGAGTTATAATTGAAAAGTTTGTAATATTCAGTGCTCTAGTTTAATTGGAGGAAGCATCTCAAAAAGCGATGGAGTAAAAAAAAAACATCTGAGATCCGAGTTATTAAGTCTGTAAGGGTGTTTTAACACCTAGTGCCCTAAAGCCAACTGGTTTGGGAGTCACTGGCCCAAAGCTCGCTACATGGATCAAAGATACTGTAAAAATATATATATCTGAAGTCTGAGTAATTAAGTCTGTAAGGGTGTCTTAACACCTGGTGCCCTAAAGCCAACTGGTTTGGGATCCACCGACCCAACACTCGTTACATAGATGGAAGATATTGTATATAAATAAAAAATTAAAAATTAAAAATCAAAGAAAAAATCAGAAAAATTATTCCATTGCTGCAAAAAGGTGTGAATTCCGATAGAACTTTGGGATAAAAATATTACTCTCTTATCAACTACACTTATGACTGTTGTGGGCAAAAAATGAGTTGTTTAATATTTTGTTGGTTGTGTATATGGAGAATGGTAAATATAATCGGAGAATGGTAAATATAATCGGAGAATTTACTTATTCAGTAATTTAGAAAGAAACAAAACAACTAGTAACTTGAAGTAGAAATTTCACCTGATTAGTCACTAATTCTTTACTCTCTTTTCTTTTGTCTTTTTGCTTTTGTGTGCATTAGTTTCACTACCTTTTTACTTTTGTAAAATGTTTGTGGGTATCATTGCTGTAAACCCTCACGAGACTACAACTCGTCCACTAGGGACACCTATGGGTTTAAAGGCTTGTTGCATATGCTAAATGCAACTGTGATCCCTACGAAAGTGGCTTATTTAAATTTTATTATGTTATTTTACTCTATGTTTTCCTCGAGGACTAGCAAAAGGTTAGGTTTGGGGGTGTGATGAGTGGTAAATCTATCACTATTTCCCACTCATTTAACCTAATATTTTGTATAGTTTCTTGAGTTTTGTGAATATTTTGATGTGTTTTGTGTTATTTTATAGATAAATAAAGTTTCAGGACATTCTGGAGGTGATTTGGAGCAAAACAGTGAAAATTGGCAAAAAGGGCATTTTGGTAAATTGTCCGCGTTGCGACGCACAAACCCTTGGCGTCGCGACGCCTAAAGTGCGCCGAGTCCTTGCTAACGTGCGCCTGGTCCACTTGTCATAATCTGAAAAGTTGACTTTGCTAACGTGCGCCGTGACACGTGTCACCATCACAACTGATCTGCTAACATGCGTCTGCACGTGTCGTCATCCTAAGATGCCGACAATCATCATCTACGCTAACATGCGCTGTGCCATGTGTCATCATCTCAGAAGATCAGCTAAAATGCGCCGCCTGCCATGTGTCAAAAATCTATGGTGTCGACAGAATGCGTGTGACACGTGTCACATTCTCATTGGACCGAATTATTGGCAAATCACATTCTGCCACGTGTCAAGCTCTCATTGGACCACTCTTACCGCGTAACACGTGTCATCTCTTGATTATGCCGACAGAACACGCGTGGTCAAAATACGTTGACCAAAAACGCGTTCCAGAGTCGCGACGCCGGCACCAAATTTTGCCTATAAATTCGGCTCTTCTTCATTTCATTTGGTGTGCTTTCCTTGGGATTTTTTCCCTGATTTCATAGGAAGCATCTAGTTTTGTAATATTAAAATTATGTATTTTTATTTTTATTTTTTATTACAGCTTTTTATATATTTACTTTATGTTTTGTAGTTAAATTTCCGCTGGGGTAAAAGGTGAAACCATTAATATAATTATCTAGGTAAATCTCACTTAATTATAATTTATAAATTATAATTTAACCGGATTAATTAATTTCAGTCTTTATTACCGCCTATATGGTCGGGTTAAATATAAATTACTTTATCGCATATATGGTTGGTCTTTATGTGACAGATAATTACCGCCTGTATGGCTGGTGTAGTTGGACTAAATGGATTACCGCCTATATGGCTGGTTTTAATTGTTTAACATTATTAATTCCTGAGAAAGCAGAACAGAAAATAATTTATATATTATAATAAGTGAGATTCCTAGATAAGAAATATTAAATGTGAATCCACTAACCCCAACATTTTATTTTTATTCTAGGGAAGTGATGAAACACAATATCCACACTTAATAATTGATTTTCGTTTTATGGGTAATTCTTTAGTTTGTTTATTGAGTCTTAAGCTTAATGCTTCTTGTTGTCTGATCACCAATAAGATTAATGTGGTAAACTTAAAATGAACTAGACATAGGGATTTTAAGTTTCAGCCTTAGATTCAATAGCTCACGATCTTCCTTGAGGATATATAACCCTTTAATAGATTGCCTTACAGGATAGGAATATACCTGTCGAGCGTGGGTAGCCATAATTGGAACTTGGTCTTAATGAATCCAGGTAATTTGGTTGACATAGGAATATGGTTCAATTGGGTTATACTGGGTATTTACGTCTGACCATCGGAAGAGGCTTTTGCATATCATCGTGTTCCAGGTTAGCAAATTGATTTATTACACATAATAAGAGAATCAATTCATCTTTATAATAATATTGTGTAGAGTCACGACCCTAGATCCTTGAGTCTTTTCTTTTATTTTCCTTAGTATTTTCTTTTGAGTCTGTTTTTATTTTATTTTGCAAAACCACATTCAACCAACCAAAAGCAATCAATTCCCTTCTCCCAATAATTAGATACCTGTAAATAAATAGTATCAATAATTAATAACAACAATAGGAATTAAGTCCTTGTGGGATCGATATTTTTATACTACTTGAACGATACGTGCGCTTGCGTTATACGTGTGTGTTTACGTCGGTCAGGTGTACGTACCATCGAGCTGTTAGCCCTCGTTCATGGTGACGTATGTGGTCCCTCATTTTTGGTAATGTGTATCTTATGAAACACAAATCGGAAACTTTTGATAAATTCAAAGAGTTTCGACACGAAGTAGAAAAACAGACCAGCAAAAGTATTAAAACATCACAGTTGGACCGTGGTGGAAAATACTTGAGCAATGAGTTTCTCGATTACTTGAAAGCGTATGGTATTCTTTCACAATGGACTCCTCCCGGAACACCTCAATTGAGTGGTGTGTCTCAACGGAGAAACTGAACTTTGTTGGACATGGTAAGGCCAATAATGAGTCGCACTGAGCTACTAATTTCCTTCAAGGGATACGCATTGAACAGTGCTATACATATTTTGAATAAGGTTCCGACAAAGTCTGTTGGACAGACCCCTTATGAAATATGGACAGGAAAGAAACCAGGTTTCTCATTCCTGGAGATTTGGGATGTTGGGCATATATTGAACGTTTGGATGGTACCAAACTAGAACCCAAATCGGATAAGTGCCTATTTGTAGGTTATCCTAGGGAAACCAAAGGATATTACTTCTACAACCCACAAGAGAGCAAGGTATTTGTTGCTCTCTATGCGGTTTTCCTTAGAGGAATTCCCAAAAGCAATGGTAAGTGGGAGGAAAGTAAAACTCGATGAAAATCGGAGTGATACTGTTCCTGGCACCGATCCCCTCACGGAAGACGAACAGTTCATCAGGGACGAGACTGTTCCACAATCTTCTAATACACAAGAACCGCGTAAGTCGGAGAGAGTCAGAAAATAACCTAAGAGGTATGGGTTTCTGATCTCACCTCATGTAGATATTAATCTTATTAAGGAAGATGAACGGTTACATTTGAGGAAGCGATACAATGTATCGACTCCGCTTTATGGCAAGAGGCCATGAAGTCCGAAATGGATTCCATGTATACCAACCAAGTTTGGACACTGGTTGATGTACTAGAAGGCATTGTGCCTATTGGCAGCAAATGGGTCTTCATGGTGAAGACATACATGGATGGCAACATACAAATGCTGGGGTTTTAAGGGGGAATATCGGTAATTCAGCAGAATAGTGGAAAATCAAAATTTTCCGATTTCACAATTTTTTCTTGGATCAATTAAATAAACTTATTTATTTAATTATCCAATTATCAAATTCTGAAAAATTACACAAGATATCAAATTTTTTGGTAATTACCGAATTGCCCCAAAACTTTGTAAATTGATTATTTTAGCCCACAAATTATCAAATATAATTTTGGATGATTCTAAATCATTTCTAAAATATTTTTCAACACATATAATGCATCAAAATCAGATTTCACACAAATCCCCAATTTTTAGACTAATGTCGTGAGCCACCCAAAATTTTCAATTAATTACAATTTGATCCCTTTAGTTCAAAACATGCCAAGATCAAATCCATTCAACCTAAAATTTTACATGCATCATATTCATACCATAATACATCACATATATGAAAAGCCCCAAATTTGGAGAGGGTTATGAACCCTAATTTTTCAATTTCATCAAATTGAGCAATTTTACCAAATCTTTAAAATCCAACACTTTAATCCATTCAATACTTCACCAATCTAGCCTAACCACTTTGAAACAACTCTAGAACAATTCTAGGTCACCAATGAGTGGCTTAGCAACTCTAGAATGGCAACTTGATTTTCTAAAAATCAAAAGTGAAGCTTTGAAACCATTTCAAGCTTACTTACATGCATCAATCTTTCATTCAAGATCACAACCATAAAAACACAAATTATAAGAGTAAAGATAACATCAAAGCATCACAAAAATGAAGCTAAGCATGTAAGAAACATATTTCATGTTGAAGATGTTGTCATCAAATCAGGGAGGCGCAGCGGAAGGAGCGCGTTTCGGGCGAAATCATAGTTTAAAATTTTTAAACTTACGAATAAATTATTCAATATCAAATATTAATAATTCATTCATATTTCACCTAAACATATTTATTTGATATCATATAACGACATAAATAATATAGAAACACCGCGAAACTTTTACGAAAATGTTTTTCCGCAAAATAGCATAAAACGTGTTTCCGGACGAACCGACCGACCAATGCTCATGGGGACTGCCCAGGTCAGCCCCTAAAACATTTGGACAGTACGTAGGATGCCTAAACAGTGACAAGTTCGCTGTTTGGGCTGCCGTTACCCGGTAACTCCGTTTTTCACCGTTTTCGCTTATTTTTACTCCGAAATAATTTCCGATAAATATTTTCTTGGGCAATTAAAATAAACTAATTTATTCTAATTACTCAATAAATAAAAAATGATTTTTTATCAGAAAATTTAGATTTATCATTAATTACAATAAGACCCCAAAGTTTTACAATTTAATCATTTTAGTTTTTAAATATGTCAATTACATATTTAATTGATTCCAAATCAATCCCAAAATAATTTTTAAAATTTTGCAACAAAACCAGAAACTTTTCCAGATTTGCGCAAACTACCCAAGTAATTTTCCAGAATTACGAAAACAGCCCAGAACTTTTATTAATTGCAATTGGACCTAATTTGTTCAAAACACATCAGATCAAATCCAATTAATCCCAAATTTGACATACATCAAATATACATCAAATTATAACATATATATGAAAAGCCCCAAAATTTGAGTGGGTTAAGAACCCTAATTTCATAAAATACTGTAATTTGACAATTTACATTAAATTGACAAAATTCAACACTTTGATCATTCAATTACCACACCAATCAAGTCTCACCATCATGAAATTAATCAAGAACAATTCTAGGTTAATTATGAATGGATAATCAACTCTAGAATGACAACTTTAATTTTCTAATTAATTTATTAAGCTTAGTTACAATAATAAGCAAATAAATTAATCATGCATGCATAACATCCTCAATCAAGCGTCCAACAAATTTAATTACAAACTTAAAGAGTAGAGAAACAAACTTAACAACACAATTTGAAGTTAAGAATTATAGAAACATTTTCTATGTAGAAGAAAGTGCAAGAAACTTACAAAAAATCCAAACTTTTGGCTTTGTTCTTCATTTCTTTCTTCAATTTTCTCTCAACTCTCTTTGTAATAATTTTGTTGAAGTTGTCATAGATTGAAAAATGAAAACAAAAACATTTTGTTGTCCAATTTTTCAAATGCCGAATCCAACAACAATAAAAATAAATAACAATTATTTAAATTTTGTTTAATTTCAATTGGCACACCATTTGCTTTAATAAAGTTAACAATTATCTTTAATAAAGCAAACACCAAATGGACCACTAATATCAAGCCATTAAAAAATAAAAAATCATTATAAAGATATTTATAATTTTAATTAATTTAATTATTTAACAATTAAATAATTAAATAATTAAATACAAATATCTTAAATATATGTATTATATTTACATTAAATATCTCAAATACATATATTAATGATATATGTAAATATCACAATTTGATATTTAATTAATGTGTATTTAATAAAATCAAGTATTAAATACAAATACACATTAATTCGGAAATTACCGTTAGGTCCCGTTTGCATGTATTTTTCGTTTAACCATTAAACGAATTATAAATAATCAGTATTATTCATAACAGTTGCCCTAGTGCTCTACGAGTATATTTCATTAGTGAGACTCTCTAGATTCAGGCATATCTGTCACGAAATCCAATTTCCTGTCCATAATTCACCCACCCGTAAATTATGACGACCACGGATAAACTCGCTGAATCATACAAGTCGAGGTCACTGCATACGTATAATCCCTCCGTCACAGGTATCCGGTTTATCCCAGAGATATAGATATAAACGTCAAATCTCTATAGGAATAATCTCGTCGATATATCTATTAGCAATCTATAAATTACCATTCGAAACTCACTTCTGAATTGTACTATGGCCATAGATTTAACAGATTGCTAATCACATGATGGACTACCTATGCTCTGTACATAGAAATGACGGATCCTTTCTTGATACACACAGGATATCATGAGTATGAGTCCACACCCAACGAACAGGCGGAGGTCTGATCTAAATAGATCGGTGACGTGACAGCCATCTAAGTGTGAAGGATAACTCATATATCCACAGTGGTATCTTAAGTCAAAGAATCACTATGCTACTCAACCCGAGAAGATTCCTATTGACGTTGGTGTACCATCTATTAGGAAATCTTCGGTGAGTCGTTCAGTGTTTATCAAATAAACACATACGCGTCTATACGAGTCTCCCAAGACTCATGGTTCATTGGGATAAACCATCGGACCAAGTCCGATATACGACATGTACTGGTCTCAACGGATTTTACTAACCGACCCGTGTCAGTAAATCTTGACCAGGAACTTAATTTAAAGATATACAACTTATAGTGACACTTCACAATGTCAATTACAAGATATGTTGTAACTGTGCACTACGTTGTAAATCCAAGGGTATTTGTCTAATATATATACATATCACTAAACTAAATTTAGTTTCAATCTAATCGAATTAGATCGAATACGTATATAAAATAAAAGGGGTGCTTCCATTAAATTAGTAATATTTTTTGAAAAAGTATTGCTCGTATTCATGAATCAGACATAAATATGATCCGGATTAGAGCTCAGAGCACCAACCCTAACAATTTCTCCCACTTGCTCTAATGTCAATCCATGGTATCATATACACATCCTAATGTGTATCACATACTCATGGCCCTCAAGAACTCACCTAGCGCTCAAGAGTTAGGTAACAACAAGTAAGCCCGCTATGACATATTGAGTTTCTCCAACAAACACAATCATTTTCCTTAGCAAGCATCATTCATATTTTTGTAGAAACTAAGTTCTACATAAATATGACTCAGATGCCATATCAACATTGTGCTTCAGCTACTAAATTGTCTAAGTATTTATGGATCAAATCCAAAATACTTTGTAGACAACCGCAAACACAATACTAATAACAAACTTCTAATCTCGGAGGTCACTATGCAACTTCATAAGTCAATACTTCATAAGTTACAACTAACTCCACTCTTGTAGTGGAATCATCTGCGACACTCCCACTGCATCTTTTCTGACTCTTTATGACGTAGACTGTCTAACGTCATAATTAGACTCAAAACTAATCTAACCCTAATGGTTGAGGATTAATTCTCCATTAATTAGAAACTTGTTCTTAATATCTCAAAGATAATAAAGAACATGTTTCAAGACTCATCTTATGGTCTAAAGGATATGAAAATAACTCATAACAATTACGATTAAATTGATATCTCTAATCGCACTCAATATAGTATTCATTATGCCATCATCTTATGATGCATATGATTGATTTAGACATTCTAATCAATATCTCTTTCGAAAAAGGAAATCATCATTTATGAAAGATGAATACTATACATAAGACACACACTAACTGTCAAACAGTTATACTAACTGTCATACAGATAGTCTTGTTGGTCCAGGAGCATCTCACAAGTCTCTTAGTTTTATATCTTATATAAAACTTTATATCAAATATAATAGAGACTACTCCCACTACTTTAAATGAGAAAATAAGACTGAGGTAAACATTTTTACCTTATAAACATCCCATTATTACATTAATAATGACAATGTCATTATGATGTAAAATACTAGAAAGAATTTGTACGCTCCCACTAACCCTTCAATCCCATATGTATTCTCTATGCTTTGATAAAATCAGACAATCTGACTAATATCAAAATTAGAAAACATAAATTTCCAGAAAGCTCATATGAGTCTACAATAGGCTCTATAAGCTAATATACTAAATTATAATATTAGCATAATACAAACTCCAGGGCCGTTCCAAAATGAATTCTTGAACTAAGAACTCACAATGGATCTCTTATCTGAAGAAACCATTCAGAAATGCCACTTGTATTCTTTAGCTAAAATATACAATTTAATATCATTATTAACCATCAGATCCTAAATTGTTCAATCAGTGCGACTAGAGACAAGTTTCCTCCTCGGAATCTACAATAGATTGCTGAGTATAACTTTTCTCACTGTCATACTATAAAGGTCAAACTTTAATAAGCTCAATGTGCTTTTTCTCTGCGTAAACCATTGTAAATTTTATGAACGATTCATAATTAAGCTCAATCAAGTTCCAAACTTGATCGTATTAAGCTATGAACAATCTTAGATCTATTGTCTAATGCTAAATTCCGGAATCGATATCAAATATCGTTTCCACTATAAGTTATAGGATAATTTTCTTCGATATAAGAAAATACAAAATCATTAAGTATCAAATACTTTGTTAATGATTCTGACATCCTATAGCACTTATATGGAAGTAATAAAGGGTATTTTCATCTTATTAATTATGTAGTTCTATTTACAGTTTATCACCTATTTGACTTCAATAAGTCAAGTCTTTTCTACAATAGTTAACATCCAATGGTACACACTAAGTAATAAACAATTTTTATACTCGAGATCATAGAAAAGATATTCTATTAAATAGAAAAGATATTCTATTAAATAGAATACAATATTCTATTAAATAAAATAAATGATAAACTTCTACTCGTACCTCCGAGGTGCAAGGAATATCAATTATACAACCATTATTCAAAAGATAGATTCAAATCTCAAACATTTCAAGATTCGAATTTTCTACTAAACAATATCATATGCGTAACTGTAGAAACTAATGGAACATTAATTAAAATGATGAATTAGTGTTACTGGGAGCATAACCCCAAGAGTATTTAAACTAATTCGGTAACTCTCAATATCAAACGAATCAAATCATAATAAGATTCAATTTCTTCCATCAATCAATTCCATCAATATGGAATCGTGGAAGAATAATATTGATGTAGAATTATATTCTTCGAATAACCTTAGAACTAATTGCCATAAATTCATATGTTTGATCGTATCAAACATCTTTGAACAATTCAAAGATTCACGATGAATTTTAAAGATACAATTTTCAAAACTTTTAGATTGAATATTTTTGAACAAGTCAAATTATTCTATTTGCGTTTCATCAGAAACACGAAACTAAGTCACGACAGTAAAGAAAACTACCTTAAGCAATTTTCAATTCATTAAATTACATACATCTAATGTATCAATTTAATAAATTTTATGGTCTAATGACAGTCATTGGTTAAATGAGATTCAGTCACTTTCCCGAATATAATATTCGTTAAATGAATAAGGATATGTGGAGTGATCTCATATTAGACCATCCTTCACCATATGGAATAAGCATCCAATACTTAAGTGATAAAATCTCATAAATTAATGTTCAAAGTTATTTACTTAACCGAATATTTTTCTTAATGTTTATCTATTCGTTAATGACACTACTAGTGGTTTTAAAATATGTAACAACTATTTACAAAGAACCAGTAACTATCAAATAGTCGCAAGTTCTCATATCAAATATCGAAACAATCATTCAACTATATTTTAAATAACTAGACGGGAGATCTGATATCCAATATCTACAGTTGTCATATTATGAAAATCAATATTTTCTATACACAACTATACGCATCTTGTTTCGTTAACTTTATTATTTACTTTCAAATTATTTACAACATTTGCAAATAATCGAAAAACAAATAGTGTCTGACATATGACCTCTGAATGTCACTAAAGCCAAGAAATGTCATTATTAGATAAACAAATACCTAATGGGGTTTTCTTAATGCTAGTGAAGAATCTCGAGACGTGAACCAATTCATGTCAATCTTTACTGCATAAGAAACTATTCTGTCTAGAAGGATTATATCAATATCTATTCTAATATAGATATTATTCTAGAAATCTGCAACCATAATTAAAGTCAGAAAACATATATATAATATGCATGCAGTGGATAAAATTTTAATTCTATCAAACAAATAGAATAAGGAACAACATGAGCGACAATTTACATAATATTACACACCACATAAGTTAAGGATTTTTAACTTAGCAGTGCCTCCCATTACTTTACGTAATACCGTAATCCCCAACGGAAATGAGAATTCAATAATTAAATTGAATTCCATAATGGGAAGTGGACCCCATGAATATATTTCGACTCACAGCTTTGGCACGTTCTCGCATACGTATATTCATTAGGTAGACAACTCATTGGCAATCACACTTACTGTGACTCCTAGGTTCGGTCCTGATCGTTTCTCGTTATGACAGCTTTGGCACGTTCACAAAGAGGCGTATCAAGGTTAAACTGTCAATGACAAACTCAAGCTACCGATGTAGTCCAGACAGCTTTTGCACATTCAGGATTTCCATTTTCACATGAATTTGTCATTTATCATATAAGTTCTACCGGCACAAATGAACTACCTTCAACTATAACTGCACAGCTTTGGCACGTTACAGCCATAGCATCATGAAAACATTTACATCCGTATTGACAAGGCGGACGAAGAAACAAGTATTCCTAATACTAGTCACTTTCTTAAAACCTTATTTAAATCATGGATTTTCCAACAAAAGATGCTTTTACTTTATTTAATCAAATTAAATAAACACATGCATGTATAAATTAATGATTAAACTAAACATTGAATTTTAAAGGGCTATTCATATCGGGCGTCCAGGATCAGACTCGCTCTGATACCATTTTGTTGTCATCAAATCAGGGAGGCGCAGTGGAAGGAGCGCGTTTCGGGCGAAATCGTAGTTTAAAATTTTTAAACTTACGAATAAATTATTCAATATCAAATATTAATAATTCATTCATATTTCACCTAAACATATTTATTCGAAATCATATAACGACATAAATAATATAGAAAAACACCGCGAAACTTTTACGAAAATATTTTTCCGCAAAATAGCATAAAACGCGTTTCCGGACGAACCGACCGACCAATGCTCATGGGGACCGCCCAGGTCAGCCCCTAAAACATTTGGACAGTACGTAGGCTGCCTGAACAGTGACAAGTTCACTGTTTGGGCTGCCGTTACCTAGTAACTCCGTTTTTCACCGTTTTCGCTTATTTTTACTCCGAAATAATTTTCTCTCAACTCTCTTTGTAATAATTTTGTTGAAGTTGTCATAGATTTGAAAAATGAAAACAAAACCATTTTGTTGTCCAATTTTTCAAATTGCCGAATCCAACAACAATAAAAATAAATAACAATTATTTAAATTTTGTTTAATTTCAATTGGCACACCATTTGCTTTAATAAAGTTAACAATTATCTTTAATAAAGCAAACACCAAATGGACCACTAATATCAAGCCATTAAAAAAAAAAAAAAATCATTATAAAGATATTTATAATTTTAATTAATTTAATTATTTAACAATTAAATAATTAAATAACTAAATACAAATATCTTAAATATATGTATTATATTTACATTAAATATCTCAAATATATATATTAATGATATATGCCAAATATCACAATTTGATATTTAATTAATGTGTATTTAATAAAATCAAATATTAAATACAAATACACATTAATTCGGAAATGACCGTTAGGTCCCGTTTGCATGTATTTTTCGTTTAACCATTAAACGAGTTATAAATAATCAGTATTATTCATAACAGTTGCCCTAGTGCTCTACGAGTATAATTCATTAGTGAGACTCTCTAGATTCAGGCATATCCGTCTCGAAATCCAATTTCGTGTCCATAATTCACCCACCCGTAAATTATGACGACCACGGATAAACTCGCTGAATCATACAGGTCGAGGTCACTGCATACGTATAATCCCTCCGTCACAAGTATCCAGATTATCCCAGAGATATAGATATAAACGTCAAATCTCTATAGGAATAATCATGTCGACGTATCTATTAGCAATCTATAAATTAACATTCGAAACTCACTTCCGAATTGTACTATGGCCATAGATTTAACAGATTGCTAATCACATGATGGACTACCTATGCTCTGTACACAGAACTAACGGATCCTTTCTTGATACACACAGGATATCATGAGCATGAGTCCACACCCAACGAACATGTGGAGGTCTGATCTAAATAGATCGGTGACGTGACTGCCATCTAAGTGTGGAGGATAACTCATATATCCACAGTGGTATCTCAAGTCAAAGAATCACTATGCTACTCAACCCGAGAAGATTTCTATTGACGTTGGTGTACCATCTATTAGGAAATATTCGGTGAGTCGTTCAATGTTTATCAAATAAACACCTACACGTCTATACGAGTCTCCCAAACTCATGGTTCATTGGAATAAACCATCGGACCAAGTCCGATATACGACATGTACTAGTCTCAACGGATTTTACTAACCGACCTGTGTCAGTAAATCTTGACCAGGAACTTAATTTAAGGATATACAACTTATAGTGACACTTCACAATGTCAATTACAAGATATGTTGTAACTGTGCACTACGTTGTAAATCTTAGGGCATTTGTCTAATATATATACATATCACTAAACTAAATTTAGTTTCAATCTAATCGAAATTAGATCGAATACATATATAAAAGACAAGAGGTGCTTCCATCAAATTAGTAATATTATGGAAAAATGTATTGCCCGTATTCATGAATCAGACATAAATACGATCCGGATTGGAGCATAGAGCACTAACCCTAACAGAAGACTTTGAACAAAAACTTACAAAAATATGATTTTTCCAAGCTTTCTTCTTTAGGCCTTCAAGCTTTTCTCTCATCTTCTTTTATGTTTTATTTGGTATCTAATGAACTTGTCAAACCCGAAAAATGAAACAAAACAATATATACTTCACAAAAATAGCCCTTGGCCGAATTTGGAAGGTTAAACATCTAGATATTTAATTTGTTTCATTTAATTTACTTTATCAACTTGCATAAGTCATCATCAAACCATTTAATGATTTTCTTAAAGTGAAATAAAGCAACTAAAAACATTTCCATAAATATCACATCTTTAAGATATTTATATTTTAATTAATTTAATTATTTAACAATTAAATAATTATTTAATTACAAATATTTTAAATATATGTATTATATTTATATTAAATATCCAAATACATATATATTTATGATATATGTCAAATATCACAATTTGACATTTAATGTATTTAACAAAATCTTTCATTAAGTACAAATACACAATAATTAGGAAATGACTATTAGGTCCCTTCGCATGTATTTACCGTTTAACCTTTAAACGACTTATAAATAATCAGTATTATTTTTAAATGTTGCCTTAGTGCTCTACGAGTATATTTCATTAGTGAAACTCTCTAGATTCAGGTATATCCGTCACAAAATCCAATTTCGTGTCCATAATTTACCCACCCGTAAATTATGACGACCACAGATAAACTAGCTGAATCATATAGGTCGAGGTCATTGCATACATATAATCCATCCGTCACAGGTATCCGGATAATCCTAGAGATATAGATGTAAACGTCAAATCTCTATAGGTATTATCCCGTTGACGTTTCTATTAGCAATATATAAATAACATTCGGAACTCACTTCTGAAGTATACTATGGCCATAGATTTAACTGATTGCTAATCACATATGGACTATCTATGCTCTGTACACAGAACTGACGGATCTTATCTTGACACACACAGGATATACTGAGGATCGGTCCACACCAACGAACAGGCGGAGGTCTGATCTAAATAGATCGGTGACGTGACTGCCATCTAAGTGTGGAGGATGTCTCATACATCCACAGTGGTATCTCAAGTCGAAGGACCACTATGCTACTCAACCCGAGAAGATTCTTATTGACGTTGGTGTACCATCCATTAAGAATCTTCGATGAGTCATTCAGTGTTTATCCATTATAAACACCTACACGTCTATACGAGTCTCCCTAGACTCATGGTTCATTGGGATAAACCATCGGACCAAGTCTCGATATACGACATGCACTGGTCTCAACAGATTTGACTAACTGACCCGTGTTAGTAAATCTTGACCAGGAACAGTATTTGATAATATATATTTAGCAGTGACACTTCCCATTGTCAATTACAAACTACCTTTGTAACTGTGTACTACATTATATATTATCAGGCCTTTGTCTAATATATACATATCACTAAACCACATTTAGTTTCAATCTAATCGTAATCAGATCGAATACGTATATAAAAACAAGAGGTGCAACCATAAATAAGTAATATTATGGAAAAAGGGATTGTTCGTATTCATGAATCAGACATAAATACGGTCCGGATCGGAGCTTTGAGCATCAACCCCAACAATTTCTCCCACTTGCTCTAGTGCCAATCCACGGTATCATATACACATCTCAATGTGTATCATATACGCATGGTCCTCAAAAGCTCACCCAACACTTAAGAGGTAGGCAACAAGAAGTAGGTCCGCTATAACATAATGAGTTTGTCAAACAAACTTAATCGTTTCCCATAGCCAGCATCATTCATATTTTTTAGAATCTAAATTATACATTAATATGACTCTGATGCTACATCAGTGTTGTTCTACAGCTACTGAGTTGTCCAAGTATTTAAGGATCAAATCCAAAATACTATTCGGACAACCGCAAACACAACACCAATATAAAACTTCTAATTTATAAGGTCACTATGCAACTTCATAAGTCAATACTTCATAAGTTGCATCTAATTCCACTAAATAGTAGAATCCTTCGTGACACTCCCACTGCATCTTTTGTGACTCTTTATGACGTAGACTGTCTAACGTCATAATTAGTCTCAAAACTAATATGACCCTAATGGTTGCAGACTGTATTCTCCATGAATTAGAAACTCGTTCTTAATATCTCAAAGATCACGAAGAACGTGTTTCAAGATCCATCATATGGTCTATAAGGTATCAAAATAACTCGTAACAATTACGATTAAAATGATATCTTAATCACACATAATAAAGTATTCATTATGTCATCATCAAATGATACATAAGATTAATTAGACATTCTAATCAATATCTCTTTCGAAAAAGGAATCATCATTTACGAAAGATGAATACTTTATATAAGACACACAATGACTGTCAAACAGTTATAATAACTGTCATACATATAGCCTTGTTGTGTCTTTCATTAGATCACATCTAATGCACGAATAATAGGAGTATCTCACAAGTCTCTTAGTTTTATATCTTATATAAAACTTTATATCAAATATAACAGAGACTACTCCCACTGCTTTCACGGAGTAAAAAAGACTTAGGTAAACCTTTTACCTCACAAACATCTCATTATTACTATAATAATGATAATGTTGTTAGGATATATAACACTAGAAAGTAATTTGTACGCTCTCACTAACCCTTCAATTACATATGTATTCTCTGTACTTTGACAAGATCAGACAATCCGACTGATATCAAAAATAGAGAACACGAATTTTCGGAAGACTTATCCGAGTCTACAATAGGCTCTACAAGTTATCACACTAAACTGTGATCTCAGCAGAACACAAACTCTAGGGCCATTCCAGAACGAACTCTTTAACAAAGAAATCACAACCGATCTCTTATCTAAATAAGTCATTCAAAAACGCCACTTTGCATTCTTTAGCTAAAATATACAGTTTAATATCAACATTAACCAATATATCTTTAATTGTTCAATTAGCGTGACTAGAGACAAGTTTTCTCAGAATCTACAATAGATTGATGAGTATAACTTTTTTCACTGTCATATTATAAAGCTCAAACCTTTAATAAGCTCACACTGCTTTTGCTGCGCAAACAATTAGCACAAATCATGAACTAATTCATAATTAAAGCTTAATCAAGTTCAAAACTTGATCGTAGTAAGCTACGAACAATCTTAGATCTATGGTTCAATGATGAACTTCCGGAATCGATATCAAATATCGCTTCCATTATAAGTTATAGGATAATTTTCTTCGGTAAGAAAACAACAGAACCATTAAGTATCAAATACTCGTAAATGATTCTGATATCATATTAGACTTATATAGAAGATGTATAAGGGTTGTTTCATCTTATTAATTACGTAGTTCCATTTATAATTTATCATTCTCACATTTGACTTCAATAAGTCAAGTCTTTTCTACAATTGTTAACATCCGATGTTACACACCAAGTGATAAAATGATTTTATTACTTAGGATCGTAGGAAAGATATTCTATCAAATAGAATACAATATTCTATTAAACAGAATAAACGATAAACTTTTACTTATACCTCCAAGGCGTAAGTAATTTCCATTATATAACTATTATATAAAAGAAATATTCAAATCTCAAACTTTTCAAGATTCAAATTTTCTACCTATACATATCATATATGTAACTGTAGAAATTAATTGAACATAAATTAAAAAAGATAACTAGTATTACTGGAGCATATCCCCAAGAGTATTGAAACTAATTCGGTAACATTCAATATCAAACGAATCAAATCATATAAGATTCGACTGCTGCCACTACTCAATTCCATCAAGATGGAATCGTGGAAGAATAATATTGAATAAGAATCATATTCACTGAATAACTTTAGAACTAATTGCTTTAAATTCATATGTTTGATCGTATCAAAGATCTTTGAACAGTTCAAAGACATATAATGAATTTTAATGATAGAGTTCTCATAAAACTTCAGATTGAATATATTTGAACAAGTCAAAAATGTTCAACCTATGTTTCATCAGAACAGATTGAAAGTTCTTGATCATTTCAAGATGTTCAATATGTGTTCTTTCAGAAACACGTAACTAAGTTATGACAATTCATAAACTAAGTTACGAAGTAAAGAAAACTACCTTAAGAAATTACAATTCATTAAAACTACATACATCTAATGTATCAGTTTAATGAATCTGGTGGTCCAATGACAAATCATTGGTTAAACGAGATTTTAATCACCTTCCTGAATACAATATTCATTAAATGGATAAGGATGTGTGGTGTGATCTTGTATCAAACCATCCTTTACCATACGGAATAAGCATCTAATGCTTAAGTGATTAAACTCATAAAGCACCATTCTAAATTATTTATTTTACCGAATAATTTTTCTTAATGTTTATCTCTACGTCAATGACACTACTAGTTATATTTAAAATATATAACAATTGTTTATAAAGAACAAGTAACTATCCAATAGTCGCAAGTTCCGATATCAAATATCAAAACAATCGTTAACTACTATTTTTAAATAACTAGATGGGAGATCTGGTATCCAATACCTATAGTTGTAGTATTGTGAAAATCGATATTTTCTATACGCATCTCATTTCTTTAGCTTTACTATTTGCATTCAACTATTCACAACAATTGCAAATAATTGATTAGCAAATTGTGTCAGACACATTGCCTCTAAAGGTCATTAAAGCTAAGAAACGTCATTACAATATAAACAAATACCTAATGGGGCTTTCTTAATACCAGTCACGAATCTCGAGACATGAACTAATTCAAGTCAATTCTTACTGGATAAGAAACTATTCTCTCTAAAGTATTATATCCTAAAAATGATATCTATCTAGATTATCTATATGACTTAGTCATTAACCATCTTGATTTTTGAAGAAAATCGGAACAATAGTTCCCGATGGTTTAGACCAATCTAATAATATCCTAGTCTAGTAGTATCTAGAACCTATTCTAGAATAACTGCAACCAAGAGTCAAGTCAGATAACATATCAAAATATGTGTGCAATGAATTAAAAGTTTAATTCTATCTAATATAGATTAAGGAAAACAAACAAGCGGCTATTTCCATAATAATACACACTGCCTAAGTTAAGGAATTTTTAAACTTAGCAGTGTCTCCCACTATTTTACATAATACCGTAATCCCCAATGGAAAAACAAGAATTCAATAATTAAATCGAATTCCATAATGGGAAGAGGACCCCATGAATATATTTCGACTCACAGCAGAGGCACGGTCTCGCCTACGTATATTCACAAGTAGACAACTCATTTATCAATCACTCAATAGTGACTCCGAGGTTCTGGTCCTAGTCGTTTCTCGTTGTCGCTACTAAGGCATGCCCACAAGGAGACGTACCAAGGTTAAACTTGTCAATGATAAACTCAAGTTACTTACGTAACCCTGACAGCTAGGGCACGTTCAGGATTCCGCTTTCGCTTGAATTTATCTAGTATCTTATATACATCCGGCATAAATAAATCTATATCGGCTACACCCTCACAGCTAGACCCGGTCAGCGGTTCGGTTTCGGTTCGGAACCGAACAGAACCGGCCGGTTTTTGGTTCCACACTTAAGTGGAACCGGAACCTTTAACCGAATCGGAACCGACCAGTTCGGTTCCGGTTCCGGTTCGGTTCCAAACCTTTTTTTTTAAATTTTGAAAATTAATTAAAATAAATGAGATTAATTTTATAAATAAATAAAATTATTACATTGAAGAGCTTGAGCTTAAATTTTTAAAAATTTAAGTTGCCTACGTATCCTCCAAGGGTGAGAGGAATCAAAGCTCACGTAGTTCCATTACAATTTTAAGACATATCCCCTTTGTAAATTATAATTTTACAATTATCAATCATCATTATCAGTTGATCCTTCGGCTCCGGTTCCGCTTGCACTTGTTGTTGCACTTGCAGATGCATTATCGAACGAATCTTCAAAATCATCGGGGGCATCTTCTTGTTGTCTCAGATCAGCTCGAGTCCAATCATCCACACAAGCTGTTGCTTCTATAGTGCTTGGATGTAATGAAGATCACCTAACTTCCAATATATTACCTCCCAAGCTGAAGGCTTGCTCAACCGCAACGGTGGAAATAGGTGCTGCCAATATCTCTTTAGCAATAATTGATAAAACATGATATATATTTTGATGTCGATTCCACCATTCAAGGATTTTAAAATTTTTACTAACTAAACTTTCAGTAGAAAACTCGAAATTTGTAGATAAATAATTATCTAATTCGGGGTTATTAGTTATCGTATCCTTAGCTTTTTTATTTCGTTGTAATAACCAACGATCTTCTGCGCTAAGTCTTGTTTGAATTATCGGTTCGCTACTACTAGATTCACCTAATGTTCCTAAGTTATATCTTACAATATAATCATTAAATAAATCAATTAAATCATTTCTTAATTTCGTTATTATTCTTGTAATATCAATTTCAGCTAATATTCATAAATAACCGTAGTAAGCTTGTAAAGCACCATTTAAACTTCTAATTTAAATCTAGGATAAAAAACAGCAGCAATAAGATAAAGTAAATGAATTTCTCTAAAATAATGCAACCATTTTACCTTCATAGCAGTAATGGCTTCGAACAAAACATAATCATTAGGATCGCTACTTTCAGCATGTTCATCCAAAGTACCAACAATATTCAAACTTTCAAGAACAAATAAATGTGATGTAGGATAATAAACACAGCTAAAAATTAAAGTAGCGTCATTAAAAACTCTTAAAATATCTAAATTAATTTCACAAATATCTCATTGACTAGGATAAAGTGTGATATTTTGAACATGTTGAGAAAAAAAACTACATAATGCATCTTTGTATTGAAATGCTTGAGATAAAAGAAAATAAGTTGAATTCCAACGTGTTGGAACATCTCTTGAAAATTTAATCGGTTTAATACCATTTATTTTACAAAACTTCATCCATTCTCTCCTAACTTGAGAATATGACCAAATACAGTTAAGTGTCGTTTTAATTGGATCAAGGAAAGGTGATAATAATTTTAGACCGTCTTGAACACATAAGTTAAGGACATGACATGTACAACGAATATGAAAAATTGACCCCCTAAATTTGGTTGACATAAGGATTTTAAATCATTGATGGATGCAGTATTTGCAAATGTATTATCAAATCCAATTGTTAAAATTTTGTGCAGTAAACCATATTCATCAAAAATTACCTTCATCATTCTATAAATATTATGTGCAGTATGTTGGTCATAAAAAACTCTAAATGCAATAAGTCATTTTTGCATGGTAAATGATGCATCAATCCAATGACAAGTCACACATGTGTATGAGTGTGTTTGTCAATGGTCACTCCAAATATCAGAACATATAGAAATACGACCTTTCATCTCTTTAAATATTTCATTTAAAATAATTTTACCATCTTTATATAATTTAAAAATATGACGTTTTGTTGTGTTTCGAGTCATTCTACATGCAGAAGGGTTTAAAGCATTATGCACGTAATTAGTAAAATGAAGTTTTTCATCAAAGCTTAAAGAAAGATGTGTCATACAAGTTAATTTCGCAAATTCTTCTCTATTTTTTGCATCAGAATATTTAAATAAATCTATAGCACTCGTACCTCTACTGGATGATGCGTACCTAGCCATTTGAGTTTGCGTCGTATCAATGCCAAGTTCAACCGGATGATGTTTTTCCATGTGCTTGATCATATTGCCGTATCCACCAGAAAATTTATAAGTAACCCCACAATAGGTGCAAATTGCTCGTTGTATATCATCTTCTAGGCGTTCCAAATGAAAATGAATTTTGAAAATATCCGAGGACCGAGCCTTAACTTCTCTTCTCCGTGATTGTGCACCGACACTAGGGCCGCTCTCTTGGGTTGGCATATTTGACATTATATTCTCAGATGAGCTTGTCATTTTTCGTTTGAGAAATTAGGAAGAAAAATAAGAAAATTGAATAATTGCGATTTGCGAATGATAACAAATTAACAACTAATTGAATTGAGATTGAGAATAAGATTATAAGAGAAATGTATTGAATTGAGATTAAGAATAAGAGAATTATAGAAAATGAGAGAATTGAGAATTTGGTGTGTTGAAATAATGAAAAATGAATCCTATTTATAGAGTTTTAGAATTTTTTGATACCAAAAATGCCCCTAAATATAACCGTTTTATTACCGTTATTAGGGATATATTAGTAATTTATATTTTAATTTATAATTTTTTTAATTTTTTTTTTCATATTTGAGCAGGGAGCCCCCAACGGCTACTAGCCGTTAGGGAGGGTTCCTATTGGAACCCTACGGTTCCAACCGGAACCGTTGAACCGGTGGAACCGTACGGTTCCACCGGTTCCGACCGGTTCAAGTTGGGGTTGAACCCAACCGAACCGGTCGACCACGGTTCCGGTTCCAACCGGTTCAGAACCGGAACCGTGGTCGGGTCTACTCACAGCAGAAGCACGGTCTCGGATGTAGTCACGGAAAAATATTTATAAACAATATTGATAAGATGGACCAAGAAACAAGTATTCCAAATACTAGTTACTTTAAAACCTTATTAAGCTGGGATATTCCATAAAGCGTCATACACTTTAAATTTAATCAAATTAAATGAAAGCATGCATGTATCAAGTAAAGAAAAGAACAAACACTAGATTTTAAAGGGCTAATCATATCGGGGTGTCCAGAATCAGACTTGCTCTGATACCATTTTGTTGGGGTTTTAAGGGGGAATATCGGTAACGCAGTGGAATAGTGGAAAATCAAAATTTTCCGATTTCAAAATTTTTTCCTGGATCAATTAAATAAACTTATTTATTTAATTATCCAATTATCAAATTCTGAAAAATTACACAAGAGATCAAATTTCTTGATAATTACCGAATTACCCCAAAACTTTGTAAATTGATTATTTTAGCCCAAAAATTATCAAATATAATTTTGGATGATTCTTAATCATTTATAAAATGTTTTTCAACACATCTAATACATCAAAATCAGATTTCACACAAATCCCCAATTTTTAGTCTAATGCCGTGAGCCACCCAAAATTTTCAATTAATTGTAATTTGGTCCCTTTAGTTCAAAACATGCCAAAATCAAATCCAATCAACCTAAAATTTTACATGCATCATATTCATACCATATTACATCACATATATGAAAAGCCCCAAATTTGGAGAGGGTTATGAACCCTAATTTTTCAATTTCATCAAATTGAGCAATTTTACCAAATCTTTAAAATACAACACTTTAATCCATTCAATACTTCACCAATCTAGCCTAACCACTTTGAAACAACTCTAGAACAATTCTAGGTCACCAATGAGTGGCTTAGCAACTCTAGAATGTCAACTTGATTTTCTAAAAATCAAAAGTGAAGCTTTGAAACCATTTCAAGCTTACTTACATGCATCAATCTTTCATTCAAGATCACAACCATAAAAACACAAACTATAAGAGTAAAGATAACATCAAAGCATCACAAAAATGAAGCTAAGCATGTAAGAAACATATTTCATGTTGAAGACTTTGAAGAAAAACTTACAAAAACATGATTTTTCCAAGCTTTTTTCTTTAGGCCTTCAAGCTTTTCTCTCATCTTCTTTTATGTTTTATTTGGTATATAATGAACTTGTTAAACCCTAAAAATGAAACAAAACAATATATACTTCACAAAAATAGCCCTTGGCCGAATTTGGAAGGTTAAATATCTAGATATTTAATTTGTTTCATTTAATTTACTTTATCAACTTGCATAAGTCATCATCAAACCATTTAATGATTTTCTTAAAGTCAAATAAAGCAACTAAAAGCATTTCCATAAATATCACAACTTTAAGATATTTATATTTTAATTAATTTAATTATTTAACAATTAAATAATTATTTAATTACAAATATTTTAAATATATGTATTATATTTACATTAAATATCCAAATACATATATATTTATGATATATGTCAAATATCACAATTTGACATTTAATTAATGTGTATTTAACAAAATCTTTCATTAAGTACAAATACACAATAATTAGGAAATGATTATTAGGTCCATTCGCATGTATTTACTGTTTAACCTTTAAACGACTTATAAATAATCAGTATTATTTATAAATGTTGCCCTAGTGCTCTACGAGTATATTTCATTAGTGAGACTCTCTAGATTCAGGTATATCCGTCACAAAATCCAATTTCGTGTCCATAATTTACCTACCCGTAAATTATGACGACCACAGATAAACTAGCTGAATCATACAGGTCGAGGTCATTGCATACATATAATCCCTCCGTCACAGGTATCCGGATAATCCTAGAGATACAGATGTAAATGTCAAATCTCTATAGGTATTATCTCGTCGACGTTTCTATTAGAAATATATAAATAACATTCGGAACTCACTTCCGAAGTATACTATGGCCATAGATTTAACTGATTGCTAATCACATATGCACTACCTATGCTCTGTACACAGAACTGACGGATCTTATCTTGACACACACAGGATATCCTGAGGATCGGTCCACACCCAACGAATATGCGGAGGTCTGATCTAAATAGATCGGTGACGTGACTGCCATCTAAGTGTGGAGGATGTCTCATACATCCACAGTGGTATCTCAAGTCGAAGGACCACTATGCTACTCAACCCGAGAAGATTCTTATTGACGTTGGTGTACCATCCATTAAGAATCTTCGGTGAGTCGTTCAGTGTTTATCCATTATAAACACCTACACGTCTATACGATTCTCCCTAGACTCATGGTTCATTGATATAAACCATCTGACCAAGTCTCGATATACGATATGTAGTGGTCTCAACAGATTTGACTAACTGACCCGTGTTAGTGAATCTTGACCAGGAACAATATTTGATAATATATATTTAGCAGTGACACTTCCCAATGTCAATTACAAACTACCTTTGTAAATGTGTACTGCATTATATATTATCAGGCCTTTGTCTAATATATACATATCACTAAACCACATTTAGTTTCAATCTAATCGTAATCAGATCGAATACGTATATAGAAATAAGAGGTGCAACCATAAATAAGTAATATTATGGAAAAATGGATTGTTCGTATTCATGAATCAGACATAAATACTGTCCGGATTGGCGCTCTGAGCACCAACCCCAACAACAAACGTACAAAGCTAGGCTTGTAGCGAAAATGTATCGTCATCAACATGGTGTCGATTACGACGAAACCTTTTATCTGTTGCCATGATTAAATCCATTCGAATAATGCTTGCTAATGCTGCATATTTCGATTATGAAATATGGCAGATGGAAGTCAAAACCGTTTTCCTTAACGGAAACCTTTTGGATGATGTTTATATACAACACCCTGACGGTTTTGTCGTGCCATAACATGCAAACAAGGTTTACAAGTTAAATCGATCCATTTATGGATTGAAGCAAACATTGCATTCTTGGAACCAACGTTTTGATGAGATCATATTAGAATATGGATTCATTAAAAACGCAGATGATTCTTGTGTATATAAGAAGGTTAGTAGGAGCGCACTGACAATGATTGTCCTATACGTTGATGATGTATTGCTTCTTAGCAATGACATTTCTATATTAAAATCGGTGAAAGCTTGACTTTCATTAAAATTATCCATAGAAATACTTGGGAGAGACAACCTTTATTCTAGGAATAAGGATATACTGAGATAGATCTAAAAGTTGTTGGCACTCTCTGAGGAGGTTCTGTTAGCCGTGATAGGAGGTTCTGTTAGCCGTGATAGAAATATTTATGGAAGCTTAACGGCATAGTTCTCATATATTTAAGTATTGGATACTTATGCAAGTGTGATAGGAGGTTCTGTTAGCCGTTGGACCAGGAACAGCTTCGCTTTGGATAGACCCATCGGAATCATATTGGTAGTATGACTATGCGTCTATGGGAATCTGAATCAGGGTAGGTGTATTTGGTCTTAACCTGAGACTTGCATCGCTAATACTTACGACAATCACTACGTTTTGGTTTTGGTCATCCGGGGCTTTAACAGATTCTGTGTACGCCTCTTCTGGGTTTACTGAGAATCGTAGTGTATTGGGTGTGATGTCAAGATGGAAGTATCACTTCAGTCATATGGAGATGATGATCACGCATGGATACATAACTAGTACTCTTAAATGTTGCAGCTATCGGGATAGTATGACTAGGTCATGATTATCTGATTACAGAGACTAGTTGCTAGTGATCCGATATTTGCTTCGTACGGGGCAGACACAATTCCAGCCCTAGGCCTAGCATGTGACATCCGATACTGGATCGCAATACGCAATATATTGTATACTACGCCTGATACAGATTATATATATTCCATGTTGAATATATTTCTGGAGAATTGGGTAGGCACGGTGCTTTGCTAGAAGCCAACCATGTCTTGTAAATCGGTAAGAACGTGGTACCGGGTGCGCACGTGTCGGATAGTCCGACAACCATATTTTCTGCCAACATATCCAAGGATCTCTTGGGTCGCTTCCCAAAGATTCACCGGTGACATTTGACTCGAACAGAATTAATCTGGGATTAATTATGAGAGAGAAAATTAATCTGGGATTAATTGCGTCAAGAATTAATCTGGGATTAATTCGTGTAGAAGAGAGAACGCGATTAATTTGGAATTAATCGGCAAAGTAAATTTAATAGTTAAATTGGATTTTACTATTTAATTTATTTAATTGGGCTAAAATAATATATCGGATATATTAATTGAAATTGGATTTCAATACGGAATTAAAATTGGATTTTAATTCAAGCGAACGAATTAATTTAAAATTAATTCGTAAGCGACTTTCGTAATAATTTTGCGAGACATAATTATTTAATTAAATTGGATTTAATTGTGTAGCGACGGGAAATTCGTTTAATCGGATTAAACTAACCCGGACCCAAGTCTTGTTGTGTAAGCTAACTTGAATTTGGAATTTAAAAGTGGTGGGACCCACTTGACTTACATCAACTTGTCAAAGTGTGATGGAAGTGGTTGGCAAAATTAAGTGTGGCACTTTAATTACACAACAACCAATTTTTTGGAACAACCAACATTATTCATTCTCTTTTTTCCTCTCCCAAAATCGTGACTCTCTCTTCCTTGGATGAAATTTATGATTCATAAAATTTTGTTCAAGCTAGCACTTATAGGAGACAAAGAAATGTGATAGGGAAACTCACCCAAGAGTTTGGAACTCAAAAGGAGGGCTTGGAGCTTCTACATCCAAAGAAAAAGTTTTGAACTTCAACCGATCAATGTAAGTTTTTTCCGCAAACTTTCTTGATATATTCACACACAAATCAATGTTTAGAGATCCTTGACATGTCTAGGACACTAACAAATCGAACGGGACCAGACGGTTCCAACGGTTCGAATCGGAACCATTGGAACCATTCGATTCCAACGATTCTACGGTTCCAACCGGAACCGTTGAAGCCCAACTGCTACTAGCCGTTGGGTTGGCTCTCTGCCCTAAAAAGAAAAAAAATAATTTTTTTAAGGATATTACTAAATTACCCTTAATAACATTAATAAAACGACTAGTTTTGTGGGCATTTTAAGTATCACAAAAATAATCCAAAAATATATAAATATGGGTCATTCTTTATTTTTTCAACACACCAATTCTCAATTCTCTCAATTTCTATAATTCTCTCATTCTCAATTCTCTAATCTTCAATTTCTCATTCTCATTTCTCAATTATCTCATTATTCAATATTTACAAAAAATACCAAGCTTATCTGAGAACACCATGCCCAATTGCCAACCCAAGAGAGCGGCCAAAGTATCGGTACACGGAGAAGAGAAGTAAAGCTCGATCCTCTGATATTTTCAAAATTCATTTTCATTTAGTCGAGACTGAAAATGAAGGTCCAAGAGCAATATGCAACTATTATGGTGTATCTTATAAATTTATTGGCGGCATGGCAATATGAAAAAGCACTTAGATAAACATTATGTCGCTGAAATTAGACTTGAGACAACGCAAATCCAAATGGGCAGGAACGTATCATCTAGTAGAAGTACGAGTTCTTTAGATTTATTTAAATATTCTGATGCTAAAAATATAGAAGAATTTGCTAAATTTACTTGTATGACACATCTTTCTTTAAGTTTTGGTGAAAAAATTACTTTTACTAATTACATTCGAAATGTTTTAAATCATGCTGCTTGTAGAATGACTAGAAATATAATAAAACGTCAAATTTTTAAATTATACAAAGATTGTTAAATTATTTTAAATGAGATATATAAAGATATTAAATGTCGTCTTTCTATTTGTTCTGATATTTGGAGTGACCATTAGCAAACACACTCATACATGAGTGTGACTTGTCATTGATTGATAGATCATGGAACATGCAAAAACGACTTATTGCATTTAGAGTTTTTGATGAGCAACATTCTGCACAAAATATTAATAGAATGATTAAAGTAATTTTTGATGAATATGGTTTATTAGGTAAAATTTTAATAATTGGTTTTGACAATGCATCTGCAAATACTACATCAATTAGTGATTTAAAAGAATTATGCCAATCAAATTTAGGGGGTCAATATTTTCATGTTCGTTGCATATGCCATGTCCTTGATTTATGTGTTCAAGATGGTCTGACTTTTTTAGCACCTTACATTGATCTTATTAAGATTGCACTTAATTGTATTTGGTCATATTCTCAAGTTATGAGAGAATAAGCCAAGTTTTGTAAATTAAATGGTGTTAAAGCGGTAAAATTTTCACGAGATGTTTTAACACGTTGGAATTCAACTTATTTTTAATGATGCTACAAATATTTTTAGCGGAGTTTATTATCCTATAATAAATTTATTTATTGTTGAAAGTTTGAATATTGTTGGTACTGTATCCGAACATGCTGAAAGTTCTGATCCTAATAATATTATTTTAATTGAAAACTATGCTAATAAGATAAGGTAATGGAATGTCTTTAAAATAAATCAATCATTTAGGAATAACTCATGGAATTAATATTACAATAATAATAGATAAAATAAAAATTGATTTAATAGATTTATTTAATGATTATATTAGTAGATATAACATGCAATCATTAGGACAATCTAGTAGCGAACTCGTAATACATTTAAGACTTAGTGTATGTGATCGTTGGTTAGTACAACAAAATAAAAACATAGGGATAACACGACTAATAACCCGAAATTAGATAATTATTTATGTACCAATTTTGAGTTTCCCACTGACAGTTTAGTGCGTAAAAATTTTCAAGTACTTGACTGGTGGAACCGACATCAAAATATATATCATGTTTTATCAATTATTGATAAAGAGGTGCTGGCAGCACCTGTTTCCACCGTTGTGGTTGAGCAATCCTTCAACTTAGGAGTCAATATTTTGGAAGCGAGACGGTCTTCATTACATCTAAGCACTTTAGAAGCAATATCATGTGTGGATGATTAGACCCGAGCTGATCTGAGGCAACAAGAATATGCTCTCGATGATTTTGAAGACTTGTTCGATAATGCATCTGCAAGTGTAAGCGGAACGAAAGCTGAATGATCAACATGCACTGATAATGATGATGATTGATGAGTAAATAATTGTAATAGGGAACTATCTTAAAAATGTAATGGAACTATGTGAGTTTTGATTCCTCTCACCTCTGGAGGATACGTATGCAACTTAAGTTTTTAAAAATTTAAGTGGAAACTCTTTAATTTTATTTTTAATTTAATGTAATTTAAATTCAATTTAAATTCATTCAAATTTTAAATTAATTTTTTAATCTCATTTTTATTTTTTTCTAAAAAATCATTATTAATTTTTTTAAAAAATAACCGGAAGGGAACCAGAGCCGAACCGAAACCGTCCAGTTCTGTTCTTTCCGGTTCGGCGGTTCGGAACTGAATCAAACCGTTGGTCGAGTCTAGATAGATGGAGAAATGTATTTTACAAAGAGGGAAAGTGAAATATAAGACGGAAATAGGACGGGCTTTGCTTGAGGGTAATGTTCGAACCGTTGGTCGGGTCTAGATGGATGGAGAAATGTATTTTACAAAGAGGGAAAATGAAATATAAGACGGAAATAGGACGGGCTTTGCTTGAGGGCAAATTCGTCCTTCCAAAAACCATTTATTTAGCATAGAAATGCAGACTTTTGTTTACAGGTATATATTGTGGCAATAACAAGTTATGTGAACATATATGCCGGCAGCATAGACCGCAGTTCGAAGCGAGAAGTGAGAACCCACAGAAACTCTTATTCAATACAGGTGAAAAAATCTCAACTTGTCAAAAACCCAAGTGCATAACAAGTCTCTTGAAGCTTTACGTTTGTTAGTTTTGTTTGAACGACGATTGCTTTTGTAAGTTTCTTGCAAGTTGTTAATACAAGTTGGTTTTTGATTTGTTCAGGGACTAGCAAGTTTCCGACAAGATGGCGAGATCATTATCCAACTTAATCTTCAAGAGAATCGCTGGTTACCCAGCTGCGCGCTCCTCTACAATTGTAAGAATCTTGATGCTTTAGCTCGTTTAGGATTAGGGTTGTTGTGATATTGAATAAATGTTATTGATGGGATTTAGTTAACCTGATGAAGAAGAAGTTGTTTACTAGTTGAACCTTCCGTTTGATTATTTTATTGATGTTTCCTCGGAGCTTTTGATACTTATGTATTGTTTGATGATGGAATTGTAATATAAATGGGGATTGTATCACGGGGCGGCTCAAGCTTTTTTGAGGCGATTGGCGGAAAAAATTTAGTGAGGATACTTTTAGAAAAATAAAATAATCTTATTATTTGTTTGGAAAATAGGAAAGATTAAGGTTAATATTTATTAAAATATAATAATTTTAATAATTCTATATTACAATTAACTAATCAATTAGGGAAATTTTATTATTTTTTTCCACAAAAAATTAATAATAATTTTGTAATACACTTAAATTTATAGGCACAAATTTTTATAGGGCCAGCCTAAGTTGGCTAAGGGTCAAGCCACATATGATTGTATGGATTCCGAGTGAAAAGTTGTGCTTCAGAAGGGTTTTTCTCCTCATGTTTCCGAAGCACATCTGCAATTATATTAATTGAAATCAGAACTTGTATGTTGCCGTAGTTGAACTGTGAGTTTGGGACTACCTGAAATGCTTTCAAATAATTAAAAAACGGTTTTGCAATATTCTGGGCAAGACTAGAGTCAGGAAAAAAAAAGTTATATTTGGAATTAAATGAGAAAAGTTGGTTTGTTATTATAATGCATTCAATAAGTGCTATTTTAGAAAGTTTCTGTGTCAATAAATAATTTGATTGGTACTTTTCGATAAAATGATTCCTACAAAAGGATTCTCAGATCTCAATGCGTACAAAATCGGAATTTTTTAAAACCTTTTCTTGTTCCAACACTGAATCAATTACAATTTGTTCGTGTGGGTGAGTGTTTTGTGTAGCTATTTTATTCGCTTTAGTCTGAGCTTCAAATTGCATTAACGCAGATCAGCTAACTGATAAACATGTTTTTGGTTTCATACCATTTTGTTATACGTTTTTGTTAGATCATGGTTTTGCATTTTATTTTTTAGGTATTTGGATCCTTGTACCACAATGGGATGAAATACTCTACTAATGTGCCAAACGAGCCTGACACACACGAAGATTTTAGACCTACAAGTAAGGTCGACAATTCTGGCATTTCTTTGAAAGAGGTTGTCGAGCAGGTAAAGATGTCTGTCAATCATCTTCGCTATTGGATGATGGAGATTCTGAACTTCATGTTTTGCTTTGTTTTCACTAATTTTTGTCTTTTAAATTTAGCTCTATGTCATTATTTGTTTTTTTTTTTTTTTTAAATTCATCTGTAGGATGTTAAAGAAAACCCTGTGATGCTTTACATGAAAGGGGTTCCTGAGTTTCCTCAATGTGGTTTCAGCTCACTGGCAGTGCGAGTACTGAATGCATACAGTAAGTTTTCATATTTATGTCCAATGGTTTTTTTAGATTATTTTACACAGTGTCTTGTAAAGCATAATGTACATTAGTTCTCATTAAACCGACATATTCACTTGCTAGTAAAAGAGGGCAATGGACATCACATGGGAAATATGATAGGCTTTCATATGCTTAGCCTATGGAACTAATGTTTTTATCCATTTCCTGGTTAAGTCTATTCCCGGTTCATTCTGAAAAGCAATATTTGTAATATCATATTAGTTATATTTTTCGAAAAACAACAAAATGACTTGCTAAAAGCGGGCGACATATTTCACTTGATTTGTTTATATTTAAGTTATTGACAAGTCACAAGTGTGGATCAGATGTGATTTCTTCTGCTTAAGATGGAAAAATCAAATTAATTTATGACATCATCAACCCATAGTTGTTAAGACACAAGGCGCATCGAGGTGCCAAGGTCCTCCTAGGGCATAGGCGCAAAGCGCATTATGAGACGCATGCCTGATCAAAGTGAGGCACATGGTGTACCCTGCCCTGTCATTTTTTAAGATTTTATATTAAATTACAATTGGAATAATTCATATAAATTTTATTTAATAAATTTCAACTCAATAAGTAAAATTAACAATCATATCACATGGAAAAAAAATCATAACTTAAAAAATAAAGGATTTAAAGTTATCAAAATTCAAAATTCATATATAATGCAATTGAGATATGCAATTGTTCATGTCACTTTTTCAAAATTCAATTATTTTTAAAAAAGGGCACATGTGCGGGCCTTGGGCTTTGTACATAGGCGTTGCAAGGGCGCGCTTGGGAATATGAGCCGGCCTCCAGACGGGTGAGCCTGAATGAGAGCGCTTAGGCACACCTTTAATAACTATGCATTGGCCAAATTGTCCCTGCATATTTGCTTTCATCTCAGTTTTATATGTTAATTTCTCTGCAAATACATTGCTGGTTACGTTAGTTTTATTCATGATTGTTGGCCTGTGCAGATGTTCCCATAAGTGCTAGAAATATTCTGGAAGATCCTGAGCTTAAAAGTGCAGTAAAAGCCTTCAGGTCAGTTGAATTATAATAATGGTCTAGAACTTGAATGAGGCATAAGCTTTCTACTGTGCAACTTTCTATTTCAGTGTTACAACTTTTAATAAAAATGCAGTTTTAATAACCAAGTAACGGACAGAGAGCTTGTATTAAGTGAAAGGCCATCGTTGAGGGTTCAAACTTAGAATCTCAAATATCGTACTGGTTTCATCATTATCATTTGAGAATCCATTCTCATGTGTCAAGGTTGAAATTTTAGTGAGTTTTATGTCATAATAACTTGCAGATGCAGCCTTTCGATTGTTTCTAACCTTTTCCAGGAATATTAATTCCTGCTTCTGACTAACTATCAACTGCCAAAAAATATTAGCGTTCCTTTCCCAATTATCTTTGGGATGAAAAATCCTCATTATGACGTTGGAAAATATTGATTGCTTTCTTTTCTACTAGTCAATATGGCCCACTTGATACGTAGTATAATTAATAACTGTTGTGAAGTAGTAGGAGAGTTTCTCAATGAAAAATGTGCAAGAGTGCAAGACTCACTCATTTCTAGTATTGTAGATTATATGTAATATCTCATATCAGTAGTGAGAGAGGATTTTGATTTTGGACTGTAAGTCTGGAGTTATCCTAAGTAGACACCATTTGAGTCGCAAAGCCCAATAACAAAACCATGATGAGATGTGTGCCTAAAGCGGACAAAATCTATTTGATTGTTAGGCCCAAGTTGTCACAATTGGTATTAAAGATGGCTCACAACCCAATGTCTGTGGACAGTGTTGTTAGAGGCGCACTAAGGCGCGGCTCAAGGCGAGAGGCGCACGAGGCGATCATTGATGCGCATCCAACTGGTCGAGGCGAGGCGACGTCTAAGAGGCGACGTGAGGCACAGTGAGGCGTGATGCGTCAAGAGGCGTGCGCATCATGGTTTTACAGTTTTTTCGTAAGTTTTTTTTACATTTTTTTTCAGTTCTGTTTCTTTCATCATCTTTTTTCTTTTTCTTTTTCCATTTTCTTTATTTACGATTCTTTCTTTTACATTTGTGTTTCTTTTTTCTTTTATAGTTCTGTTTTTTTTTTTTTTACTTTTTTTCAATTCTGTTTGTTTCTTTATTTATATTTTTTCATTTTCTTTATTAACGAATCTTTCTTTTATATTTGTGTTTTTTTTTCCTTTTACAGTTTTTTTTAGTCCTGTTTCTTTCATCTTTTTTTTCCCATTTTCTTTATTTACGATTCTTTCTTTTATATTTTCTTTATTTACAATTTTTTTTTTTTTCAATTTTGTTTTTTCAGTAGATGTTTTTTTAATGCTTGTTATTTTTCATTTTCTTGAACTTGAACTATGCATATTTTGTTAAGAATATGATGATGATGTTTCTTTTGACTAGATACTTTTTAATTACGCTTGTTTTATTATTTTCTTCAATTTGAAGTTTTGAACTGTGCATATTTTGTCGAGTATTATGAATTGGACAAGTGGTTAGACTATATGTCAAAATATTATTATTTATTTATTATTTTTTTACATTTACATGTTAATGATGCATATATTACAAATTTAAATTTATTATCAATAAACATGCGCCTCTTGTCTGTGAAGCGTGTGCCTCGTGTCTGTGAGGCGTGCGCCTCTCGCCCCTCGCCTTGCGCCTCGCTTTTCTGGTTCTGATTGCCTCGGTGTGCCTCTCGCCTTTAACAACCTTATCTGTGGATGAATATGTTTCCATTCCTTGTGTGCGCCTCTCGCCCCTGGCCTCGCGTCTCGCTTTTCTGGCTCTGATCGCCTCGGCGCGCCTATCGCCTTTAACAACCTTATCTGTGGATGAATATGTTTCCATTCCTTGTGTTGACCCTCGTGAGGACGCAAGATCCTATGTGGTAAGATTATAATAAATTTATTTTCACCTACATGCATTAATTTGAATGCAAAATTGTCAATTCCATGGGCTACTAATTCAAACAAATGGACTACCCATTATTTCCCCACCATGAGAATTTCAAATGTGTTCAGACATGAGAGCACTATTCAAGCCATCCATTGACAATATTAAACTAATATCTGATCAATTTCTTCTGATGCCTTTCTAGCCTCTTCTATATTGAATATATAGATAAATGTACATAATAAGCACAAAGCAATGCCTCTGTTTGAGATTGAAATCCTTTTGTTCATCATTGATGCATTGTTTGAATTGTTTGTTAATATTATGTATGTACCTTGTAGTGACTTGGCTTGATTTATCCATTCAGCAAGTTTACTGTTTATGTATGTGTGTCAAGTGTTCAGTCATTGAGCTTGATACTTCATCATCAATGTCAATTTATTGATATACAGTTAGATGCTTTATTCTTCCAGAAATAAAAATATTTTGTGTGATCTAGATAAACAAGTCTTTTGTACTTACAAGTGCTTCATTATTTGCTAGAATTAACAGTATGTGCATGACATTCTTGTTCCTTCACACTGAGACTGCTTGTTTTTCTATGCAGTCACTGGCCTACGTTTCCCCAGATTTTTATCAAGGGGGAATTTATTGGAGGTTCCGATATTATTCTCAATATGCACCAGGTATCACGCTAAAGTAAAATGGTGACGTTCCTTGTCAATCTGAGATGCTAATGATCTAATACTGCATTGTGTCCCTCACAGACTGGTGAACTAAAGGAAAAGCTTAAAGATATTGCATCCGACCAGAAGTCAGAGGAGTGATATGCTGCTGTTGAATGTAAAGCCTGGAGTAGTTAATCTATAAGGTCCAGTCATTTTACCATTTCGTTAGTGCTAAAAGTAATCAGATACCATGTTCTTTTTGCCTAGTTTCTTCACATTGTTTGTTTACACAGACCCGTTTAGTGGTTTTCGATTAATTTAATACTGTTCAGCAGAAAATAATTAAATAATTTCAACTATTTTTGCATGAAAGGAAACTAATTTCTGGAAAGTGACTTGGGTTTGCGACCTGCAGTTTTCCTATTTCATGTTTGCAAGGGGATGCCATCCAGGTAAAGAAGATGGTGAAGTGACGTTACATTAGGACGCGAGATATTCCTAGTATTGAATGACATAGGAAATTTCTATTTTACCCTGTAAAATTAAGAATTTTTCTCTACTGGTCTTTTTTTAATGAAAAATATTTTTGTTTTTTCACAATTTGAAGGGAATGGACAAATCCAAATATATTTTAAACTCTATCTATATCAAAACTCGAATTCTGATGATAAATTTCTTATTAAGATTTGAAAATCAATTCAACGGTAAAAGTATTATTGATTTGTATATACTTTCTCTGTTCCTATTTGATAAGCCGAGTTTCTAATTTGGCTGTCAATAATTATAATCTACTTGCCCTATTAAAAAAGAAGTTAAAGTGAATAATTTGTTGATATATCCTCATTTAATTACACTTTCTTAATCTGGTTGCAAAAACAAACAAGCCTTTCAAATTGGGCGGAGACAGAAACAAAAACAAAATTTTGAAAAACATATGATGATTAAAGAACGGAACAATTTAGATACAAAAAAAAAAAAAAAAAAAAAATTGTTCGCTCTCTTCCTTCTCTAACAGCGGATGTCAAAACTACAACATGAGCAAATACCTAGCCAGTAGCGCCACGTCACCGATGTTGTGTCAAATTTGTTTTCAAAGATGTTGTATGACAGAGACCTATTCATGATCATTCTGCTCAAATAAAAACAAAAGAAAGTCACGGTGCTTTTACTTCGTTAGAAACAGCTATATCCTTCAATAGATGGATGTTGCGTCATCACACTTTTAGCCAAAGCACCATGAGCGGAGGTGGAACAGCTAAAAAACAGAGCTGCAGCGTCTTGAGCAAAAATTACGCATGTCAACCTATAAATAGAATCTCGTCATTTTTTGGCACCCACAGAGCATAAGTATCGAAGCATATATTCATTGGAAGAACATGTATCTGCCATATCTTGATGTATTCTGGTAATTGACTTACTGCAAGGATTTTAAAGATGGAAGCAGGTTTCTGGAATTCTGTTGAATGGAGTTACCGTGTGTTTTGCAGAGCTCCTACCATATAACCAATCACACAGTCATGTCAACTGCTACCAATAGAGCTAACGTTTACGCATGAAAAATAACACCCAAAAAAAAAAATGGGGATTCTGATGAATTTTTCAAGTTGGTCAAACAAAACCTGACACCAGCGAAGTATGAACTCCAGATGTGGACAGCTCTCCAGAAGATCTGAAAGTGCCTCAATTAACCTTTGCATGTATCTGTATGGGATTGATGAGCAAACAGCAGGTATATTAACTGGACTGACGGCGAAAATGCATTTTTTGATGAGACTATCGTTCCTTGTTTAAACGAAGGCTGAGGATTAAAGCTCTGTTTGGCTGATCTTCATCCAGTGCTGCATCAACAGCCTGTGCGATAAGATAAACAGGAAAACAATGAGTGGCAAAATTAATAATAATGTTACAAACATGAAAAGGAAGAAAAAGGCTAAATTCCAAAATCAAGAACTTCTTCCCCTGAAAATTTATTTTCTTATTAGAATCAATAAAAATGTGCAAGTACATAGACTTACATGGCTTCAGATAAGTACCTCTGGTGTGACATCTATGTCAAGATCAGTGGGATCAAAGATAAAGGATTCGTCAATTGAATAAACTAGAACCCCTTCTGTTGTTGCAGCTGCAAAGCTCCGTCCAGTGGGAGCAATTCGGAGGCATTTAGTTCGAATAATTGGCCTTCCACGGGTAGGCATGGCTCCTGGTAAATCATAATCCAACTTTCCTCGTGTTTGTTTATCAATGCCTTCTTCCGTGTCACTGTTATCATCATCAATCAAGTCCACCGGGCCAGCTTCTGTCATATTCTTTGAGTTTAAGAAGTCAAGAACTCCATCTAGAGAGAGATTGTGGGTTATTTGAAATCTACGCAGCAAAACCTGTGCGATAAGATTGAGTGCATTAAAGATCTGATTCACCACCCTCTGAAGAATTCAGGCATCATAATGAACAAGAGAAAAAAGAAAACTTCAAGCTTTGGAGAGCAAGATGCAAATTCAAGATCAATAATATGAAGCCAGGCACAAAAGACACACACTGCCCTGATGAAATAACATAAACAAGGCAGCCACAGTCATAAAATGGCCTCAGCACATGATATCAGTAATAAAAAGGCTTCACCAAGCCTGACCAGTAGCCAACCATTGCCGTATAGTTATTTATGACCTTAATATAATCTAACAGTTTTGCATGAACAGTTTAGGTTGAAAAAAAGCATAAAACTAGTCTTCATAACAAACCGTTCTCCAAATCCACACCCAGGAAGGAAAAAGACACCTTAAACCTGTTTCCGTTTTTTAAACTTTTAAACAATCTATTGATTACATTCCCCTCGCAGAAGTACAACATTTAGCAGGGTCATTTTAGGTTTCCTTAAGAGCATTGAGGGTAAGTCTTGCTCTGCATCAAAAGAACCAAAAGTTTCACCAACTGCCAGCACAATAAGGAAATAGGTAATCTAAAATTTCAGAACACAACCCCTAAATAGAATTTCTATGTACGCCTTGGCACCAACAGTTATTGATTATTGCAACTATCTTCTGAGAAAGGGGCTGCAACAGACAAAATCAAATATAAAGTACCAGTTCTCTAGAAATCTTGCATACTGCATCCTACTTTTAACTATCCACTACCCTTAAGGATGGTAAAATACAGTAACCACTAGAAATATAAATGTGAACTTCAGGCAGCAAAAACAAAGAACTGTAAGATACCATAGGATTCAATAACAATGTATTTACATGCATATAGATGCAGACAAACCTACCTGGTCAGCAACATCATACATACAAATGTATTTGCTACTTCCACCTGCTAATATATAGCTTCCATCGGCAGAATAACACAATGTTGTGAAGAACTTTCCTGAAGTAGAATTAGCTGCTGATCTACGATCAGTCATGAGACGCCCTCCAGCAATATCCCTGCGCCCCTCGATGGTGTACATTAGCTCACCATTAAGTGGGTCCCAGAAATGAATCTGTCCATCTAATGTGCTGCAAGCCAACTGTCTCCCATCTGGGCGATAAACCACTGTAAGAACATCATGTGTGTGAGGGAAGGGTTCCACAGAACCTTTTCCTTCAAAAACATCCCACAACCGCACAGTTTTATCCCATGATGATGAAGCTAAGGTAGCCTACATGTGAAAACAGAACAACCTCATTAAGCTATTCAGAGTCAAGAGGTAAGATGAAATGTCTAATAGATATAAGATTTTTCGACACCAGTAAGACAGAAAAGCAAGAATATGGGATGAACAACATAAAGAAGGAAGTAGGTGGAAGCTCCAAAAGCTTTGGATTTAGAGAAAATAGTAAAATGAAACCGTTAAAAGGAAAAAACATTCTCACAAGGTCAAAAGAGAAGTTAACTCACATTTGTAGGAGAAAACGTCAAGCCATGAACAGGACCTTCATGACCACTTAGAATATCCAACAAACGACCCCTTTTCATTGACCAAACAAATATCTATTTATTATACACACATTAATAGAAACCATCAGGAAAGATAAATTATCATAGCAGAGCATAGTCAAAACATTAACGATTATGACAATGTATACCTCAAACGAATCTAGAGTTCCAGCACAAATAACTTCACCACTTTGATCTGCTGCCAAGAAACAAACTGCCTAGAAGAAAGGGTAGTAAAAGTCCTAAAATTTCTATAACGAACAAATCCCATGCACGAACTGTCCCATCTAGAGATGCACTTAAAAGACAATGGTTATTAGCCATAAAATGGAGAGCTGTGACAGCATTAGTGTGCTCTGTGAAGGTCACAAAGCAAAAGCCTGATGATACAGTCCACACCTGCAGCAATGAAAGTCATTAGCTTAGCATGAATTCTAGACTTCCATTACCAATTTTAGAGGAGGTAGGTTATCATTAACAAATATTCAGCAGAAATTTTTTGTATTGAACCCCTTAAGTTTGCTTAATTAAAAGAAGACCATATTAGTATGAGATGACATAATACATAAAAGAGTCACCTTCAGGATCATCATGATCATATAGATTTAAAAAAAAAACCAACACTTCCACACCTGAACAGCTAATAACACAATGTGCATGCAAAATGCTGACAACAAGTTGTTTGTCAACTGGAAAAAAATTACAAGCTATTTAAGGTTTAATATGGAGATGCTCACATCACATATTAGGCCTTTCATTCAACAGAATGACAAGCACTTTCCTCTTCATATACAATATATATACATACACACATGGAGAAATCACAACAAAATTCCCACAAAAGGCAAAGTGCATATAAGCCATTCTACCAAATCATTGACTGGGAAATCCGGAAAAGAGAATATAGTGCAAGGTAATGCAGGACCACTAAGCTATATATACGCCCTTCAACCACAGAAAATGTAAGCATTAATGTGAAGAAAAATATTAATTTTGTTACTTGGAGAGATGCTAATAGACAATTACTCAACAAAAATATGATCTTAGCCTCTTAGGTATGTGACTAGAATACAATACCTTGACTTTGTTATCATCTGCGCCAGTGGCCAATAGTTGTGAATCCGGTGAATAAGCAAGACAATTCACATCAAAATAATGTCCCTGTTGTTTCAATATATAACTCTCTGAACGCCACTCCCAGACAAGCAACTGCCCAAGCTTTGCACACCCAAACATCAGCCAATTCCCTAGCTCATTAAAAGCTGCTGCAGTAATCTTCTCCCTTGAAATTGACAACAAATGAATGCACACAAAATCAGGCATCTGATATAGACCAAACTCCAAAGATGCCATTTGAAAACCCCACAACAACCATATCAAGTCCCCTATGATAATGACAAGCTGTTACTTTCGATGGTGCCTGCGTAAAATCATCCTTCCTCAACAACCCCCATTTCTGCTTATGCAAATACTCCTCTTCTCCACCCAAATCTTCATCTTTACCATCAAAATCCTTTCTCTTCTTTCCTTCACCATCCCCTATTTGGAGTACCTGGAGACGGTGGTTTTGAATCTTCTCTAGTTTCATCAATTTTGCCATCACTGTCACGAAAACCCCAACTAAACATATAACAATCACGGGCTACAGTGTAAATTCTATTTACCTCATCAGTCTTTCTATCAACACCGAAAAAACAACCCACAACTGAATCTCTGTGACCTAAAAGTAAAAATGGCTTATTGCTATGAACACCCTTTAATTTTTCTTTTACGTATAACAACCTTGCAGCCAAATCTTTTGATCCAACAAGCAAATACTTAGAATCAGGACTCCAGTTCAATGCAGTAACTTTATCATTGCAATCAGCCAAAGTCCTTATTAACTCAAAAGCAAACACTTCCTTTTTAAATCCAGGTGATCTCCATACTTGTACTAATTTACCTGCAAATTTCCCAAGCAGATTTCTTTTAAGGCTAATTTAAATTTTAGAATCAATCAAACCCAACAGAGGAAAAAAAGGGAATTAAACCATAAAGGCAGAAAATCTCTTTTAAGACACACTTAGGTCTTGTTTGGTATTGCGATTATAAAAGTGTGGTCAACAAACGGTGGTTTATAAACGGTGTTATGAAATTTTGATTTATGTTATAAAATAATTGCGGTGCGCTTTTTTAATATTTTGATGGAGGGTTGCAAAACTTAGTTTTTGAAAGAAATCACGATTAATAATCGCAATTTCTCATCATTAAACAAACAATTAAAAACTGTGTTTTGACCCAAACACAGTTTTGTGATCTAACAGGTCAAATCACAATACCAAACAAACACTTACTATCAAACTAAAAAGATAAATTCAAATGCAAAACTATCTCTTTGACACCACCAAAAGAAACTTATAGTACACGAACAAACTATAGACACTTCTTTAGAGAGTGGTTTTAGAGTCAGAGCAGCCGGTAAGTTCTTTTTCTTATCACAGCTGCCTCAGAAAAGAGTATGTGAATTGTTTTTATGCTATTTCAAAAGCGATTTTAGGTGAATTTCCAAAAAAATCGATTTTTGAGCCATACGCAAATAAAACCTGCCCCCAAAAAAATTCAAATTCAACCGATAAAATTTCCATCAATTACCTGTACCGACCGCGATATATTTGCCATTAGGACTAAACTGGATGGAACTTACGGGATATTTGAATCTAACACGGTGAAGAACCACGTGGCGATGAAGATTGATGAAAAGGCAACGCTGGTTCTCATCGACCGTCAATAGGAAAGTGCCGTCCGGTGAGACGGCAAGCCGACTGATATTCGACGATGATTGGACGGGAAGCGTCACGGTTTGAGACTTTATTAGGTCTGTAACCGAAACTCGGTTACCGACCGGTGAAATTAGCGTGTGTTTCTGAGATATAATGGCGTTGCCGCCTCTGTAAGGCGCCCCCAGAGATTCTGGAAGCGGTAGTTCATAAGCGTGGGGAGTGTTTGGACGGTGAGAAAGGGAAGGAAATGCGGGAAAATTAAGGAATCAAAAGTGTTTAACCTCGAATTCGTTTTATTATTCATTACATTAGGGTTTAAGTTTAGGGTTTTTTGATATAGAAGATTTTGATATGGGCCGGGTCACCCGTTTGGAAAATATGAATCGGCCCAATTTATCCCCAATTGAGGAGTGTTTTTTTCTTTTTTTGCTTTTCTCAAATTAGTCGAGTTCGGGTTCACTAAAATAAAACGTGGGGTCTGAACATTGTGTAGGCCCA
>SKCR01040180.1:0-67148 GCA_019454045.1 Zanthoxylum bungeanum
TGTCTGCGTGTCTATGCGAGGCCGCATCAGGGTAGGTGTAATGGTCTTAACCTGAGACTTGCATCGCTAGTACTTGCGACAATAGGTAAACTTTGGTTTTGGTGGTTGGGGGACCTTAACTGGTTCTGTGTTCACCTCTTCTGGGTTTATCAGGAATCGTAGTGCACTGGGTGTGATGTCAAGATGGAAGTGTCACTTCAGACATATGGAGTTGATGATCACGCAGGATACAGAACTAGTGCTCTATAAAAGGTTGCAACCGTCAGGACCATATGACTAGGTCAGTATTGCCCGATTTAAAGAGACTAGTTGCTTGATGTCCGATATATGTTTCGTACGGGGCAGACACATTTCCAGCCCCAGGCCTAACATGTGATCGTCCGATACTGGATCGATGTACGCAATACTACGGTACTACGCTTGATATAGATCTAATATTCCAGTAAGAATATTTCTGGAGAATTGGGTAGGCATGGCGCTTTGCTAGAAGCCAACCTTGTCTTGTAAATCGGTAAAAACGTAGTACGAGGTACGTACGTGTTTGGATTATCCAACGACCGTATTTACTGCCAACATATCCGGAGATCTCTTGGGTCGCTTCCTGAAGGATTCACCTATGAAGTTTGATTCGAACTTTATTAATCTTGGATTAATAACGGAGAACTTTATCTTGGATAAAATGCCTTATTAGAGAGAGAGAGAGATCGATTAATCTGGAATTAATCGATAAAATAATATATTCGATATATTATTAAACGAATTTGATTTCGACGCGGAATTAAAATCGGATTTTAATTCGGGCAAACGAATTAATTTAGAATTAATTCATTACCGAACTGAATAGTAATTTCGCAAGGCGTAATTATTTAATTCACGTCGCGACGGAAATTCGTTAATTTGGAATTAACGAAACCGAGCCCGAAAGTGCTTGCGGACACATTCGTATTTTGAATCGAGTGATATCCGCAAATCACATCGCGATATCTCATTACTTAATACGAATAGATAGTGAATGTATCTAGTCACCTTTAAGGGATGATGCATTGTCTCTAATCTCAAAGTATGGTAATGATAGCAAATGATGGATTCATTTTGGAGGGAAAGCCATGCACGGTTTTGGAAGGATTTTTTGCATTAAAAAATTCTTTTGGTATTAGATATCACTTCACTTTTCATTTTCCTTGGTCATTCACGTTTTTTGGCATGCAAAAGGAAAGAAAATCAAAAGTGAAACACTCTCCTCTCTTCCTCTCTTGCTCACGCCGTGAGCTGCACCAACAAGGCAGAAAATTGTTTTCTCATTCTCCATTTTTGCTAGCACAAGCAAGGAATCAAAGGAGGTGATAGGGAAACCACCTTGGAGCTTGGAATACACAAAGCTTGGAGCTTTCAACTCTTTCTCTCTCTCTTGGCCGAAACTTCAAGGATCTTGGAGCTTCAACCTTTGTTCATCTTTTCATCACAAAAGCTTTGTAAGTATGATTCCACCATGCTTCAAGTTTATTATATATATTCATTTTGTTGTATTTCATAAGCTTAATCTTTCCTTGGGACTAATTATAGTAACAAACAATGGTATCATTGAGCTATGTTTAAGCATGAAATATATTAGGTTAAAATTTGGGTAAAATTGATTGAAGCATGTTCTTGTGAAATTTGATGAATGAGTATGCTTACATGAATATAGAATGATGTTATATGGAATCAATTTTGAGAAAAATGCATTGGATGATTTTTCCCCAAAAATGTAACCTTGGCCGAATGGGTATGAACATTGGATGTGTTGGAAATTTTTGTGTACAAGATCATGGATGACTTAAAACGTATACGGGACGTAGATTAGTGATTCAATCGGATTGAAAAACAAATCGACACAAAAATCTCACTTGGCCGAATACTAATGGACATGAAAATGGACTTGATTTTTGTTCAAATTAATGTTGGAATATGTTTTGAACAATAGATGATTAATAAATTAAATTGGTATTTTGAAATATTTGTTTTAATGTATTAATCTTGGTTTTACACTTAATTAATTGAATTTTAAAATTTGGAATATTGAAATTTAAATTAATGGGCTTAATTGTTAAATTGGGCTTGTAATATTATATTTGGGCATAATGGGCTTGGTTGGGCCAAGTAGATTTGGGCCAAAAGGATTGGATCCAATTTGGGCCTAAATCACTCCATTAAGTCCAAATGTAGTATAATGGGCTTTAAAGTTTAATTGGGCCTTATGGGCTTGAAATTGGTTTTGTGGCATTTAAGGGTGATTCCTTATTTGGGCTTGGTAATTGGGTTTGACCCACATTGACCAAAGCCCAAGCCTTAATAAATCAATTGAAAGCCCATCGGACTTTAATTAAACAAACATTGGATGTTAGTTGGGCTTTGAGACCCAATTAGATTAGATTTAGAATCTAAGTCTTTAAGCACATTAAAAGTGCAAACATTTAATTTGGAATTAAATAATTGAATTAGTATTGAATACGAATTAAATTAGATTTAATAAGTAGTTCGATATAATTCGTAAATTCGTACCTTTGTACTTATTCTCAAACGAGTTTGGACTCGCGCAAAACCAAAACCGTTGTTTGAACATTGGATGATCATTTAAACCAAGACTAATTAATGGATAGATTGTTTGTAATCATGTTAAATGTTTGGTTTGAATATATATATGTGATGAATGAATAATGTATATCGGATGGATATTAGAAGGGAAAGGGTAATTTTAGAAATTATTGTAAATTTAGATTTATAAATTGGACCTGCGTGTCCAGCCTTATCTCTTTTATCTCTTGTATTCTCTTCTCACCTAATTCCCCTCAATGCAAATGAGGTTCTCTTATGTATTATGTAATTGGGTAGTAGTAGAATAGTGCTAGCGGGGAGAGGAAAGGGAGTGATTTGTTCTAGGAACAAGTTGTGTTTTATATCCATCCGTATATCACTATTAATTTACTTTACGCGCTTTATGATGTTTTAGAAGCATGCTTAAGGGTGTATGTTTGATGAGACCTAACAAAGATAATAAATTGGTTTCCAATTACGCAAAAATCCCTCAATCTATATTAAACGATTATCCTTCCATTAATGATTCTTGTTCAAGATCCGATTGGCATTGGTTTGTTGGCCAAAGTCAAGACCTTGTCAATTAGGATGTACTTGAATCATGAGAGTTTTGTTCCACATCGGTGTCTTGTCCAAGTTGTGATTTGTTGGCCAAAGTCAAGATCACTCTTGTCCAACGACATTGATTACGAAACTATCCTTGTCAATGGGTCCCGCTTAACTGGAATCATTAGGTTTGTTGTGCCAAAGACAAGGCCTAGATGATTCGGAGGATATGGTTAGAAAATGTATTAGATACATTGGCATACGCAATATGTTTAGGACTTGGATGTCCACCTAACCGGATCTAGGAATTGGATTGGATCCAATTGATCTGTGAGATCTACCTAGTTAAATAGCATACAGCTTGTTGGCCAAAGTCAAAGGTTGTGTGTTATTTAACGGGATCCTAGCCCACTAGGAAATAGGATTTCCGAGTTCTCAACAGAGGGTTAGAGACTTGATGAAAATAGTGGGAGGCTAGTATGTGATTTTGCAATTTCATTCAGATACTTTGCCTTACGCGTTCTTCAAAATTATTTCGTCTATTTATTATAATTAGTTGGACTAATACATGTTATTTTTTTTTGTAACAGTTTGACTGTACCCATTTATCGTTAACTAGATGTTGGACTATCGTAGTTGAGATGGCTAGCAAGGTAAATGTCCGAGACATCATCATGGGTGACAATGTCTTTAAGGGGAAAAACTTCGCTGAGTGGGAAATGAACCTGAGGATAGTCCTTGGGGCTGAGAGGATGCTGTATACTATACAAACACCTCTCCCGCCTAAGCCCACTGACCCACTTGAGCTGGAGTTATGGAAAACTCACAGCAATGATTGTGACACACTTAGGTTATTATGTTAGCTTCTATGACTCAACACTTTCGTCGCCAGAATAGGGACTTGGATCCTTATAATATGATGGCTAGACTTCGAGATCTCCACCGCTTCAACAAGCGGATGGAAAGGTATGAGTTGGTGAAGAACTCTTCCCGCGCCGAAGACTGAAGGAGGCGCATCAGTGAGGCCCACGGGGCTCAAATGATCGCCGATATTGATGAGTTGGCCAATATGGGAATAGTCTTGGAGGCTGACTGACTGTGGATTTGATCTTACAATCGCTTCCCGATACTTGGAAACAAATTATAATCAACTATAAGTTGATGGACACGGATGACTCTCTTAGAGGCTGTTATCCGTCTTGAAGGAGTCTGAAAAAGAACTCCTAAAAGGGGGCAAGCGCGAGGCGCACTATGCATCGACCTCTCAGGGGCCAAAGGCTGGGCTTAAGGCAACTGGAGGGGTGAGGAAGAGGAAACATAAGAACAAGGTAAAGGCAAGTCGACAAAAGCTTCTGGGAAGCCAAGGAACAAATCTCAAGATGTCTGCCTCAACTGCGGCAAAAAGGGTCACTGGAAACGTGACTGCCGAATGGGCAAGGGACACAAGGAGGATATCAAGGCAGGCAAGGCACCAGCCTCTGGTATGTTTTGTTATTGAAATAATAATGACTACTTCTAGTCTTAAAAATTGGATTTTTGATTCTGGTTGTGCTACTCATATTTGTACTGATTTGCAGGATCTGCAGAATAGCAGGATGCTGGCTTCAGGGGAGGTTGACCTACGAGTCGGAAACGGAACACCAGTTCCTGTTTTGGCTGTAGGGACTTTTTGTTTTGGAACTGCCCTCAGGGCATGTACTTAAACTTTTGAACTGTTACTATATACCTAGTTAACTAGGAATATTATATCTGTATCTTTGTTAACCCAGCATGGGTACACTTTGTATTTAGAAACACTGGGTGTTATTTATATTAAAAATGATGCAGAAATTGCACTGTTGTTGCAAATAATGGTCTTATATTTCGAATGTAAATGAATCTCCTAAACACAAATGACAAGGGGGGCATTGTCGTCTAGGACACATTAACAAGACTCGCATATCCACACATTCGAAGAGTGGGTACTTGGACGGATTTGATCCTAATTCATATGATGTCTGCGAATCTTGTCTTTTAGGCAAAATGGTCTAAATCACACTTTTAGCGGTAAAGGTGAACGTGCCACAGAACTGTTAGCCCTCGTTCATAGTGACGTATGTGGGCCCATGTCTAGCCAGGCTAGAGGTGGATATCGATACTTCGTACCTTTACGGATGATGCATCACGTTACGGTTATGTGTATCTAATGATGCACAAGTCGGAAACCTTTGAGAATTCAAAGAGTTTCGACACGAAGTTGAAAAAAAAACAGGCAAGAGTATTAAGACATTACGGTCGGACCGTGGTGGCGAATACTTAAGTTATGAGTTTCAAGATTACTTGAAAGAACATGGTATTCTTTCACAGTGGACTCCTCCTGGAACACCCAATTAAACGGTGTGTCTGAACGGAGAAACCGTACCTGGTTAGACATGGTAAGGTCAATGATGAGTCGCACTGAGCTACCAATATCCTTCTGGGGACGCATTAAGCAGTGCAATACTTATTTTGAATAAGGTTCCGTCAAAGTCTGTTGAACAGACTCCATACGAGATATGGACAGGAAGGAAACCGGGTTTCTCTTTCCTGAAGATTTGGGGTTGCTGGGCATATGTTAAACGTTTGGAAGGTACCAAATTAGAACCCAAATCAGATAAAAATGCCTTTTCGTAGGATATCCTAAGGAAACCAAGGATATTACTTCTATCACCCCACCCGTAAGAGAACAAAGTTTTTGTTGCTCTACATGCATTTTTCCTTGAAAAGGAATTCTTAGATGCAGTGGTAAGTGGGAGGAAAGTGGAGCTCGATGAAAATCGTGGTGATACTGTTCCTGGCAATGAATCAACGACGGAACATGAACAGACCATCCGAGATGAGTTTGTACCACAACCTTCATATACACAAGGACCGCGTAGGTCGGAGAGAGTCAGGACAGTACCTGAGGGTATGGGTACCTGATCTCGCCTCAATGTAGATATTAATCTTATTGAGGATAATGAACCGTCTACGTATGAGGAAGCAATACAAGATATTGATTCCGCTTTATGGCAAGAAGCCATGAAGTCTGAGATGGATTCCATGTATGCCAACCAAGTTTGGACACTGGTTGATGCACCAGAAGGTGTAAAACCTATTGGATGCAGATGGATCTTCAAGAAGAAGACCGACATGGATGGCAACGTGCAAACATACAAAGCTAGGCTTGTAGCAAAGGGGTATCGTCAACAATATGGTGTTGATTATGACGAAACCTTCTCACCCGTTGCCATGATTAAATCCATTCGGATAATGCTTGCAATAGCTGCTGCATATTTCGATTACGAGATATGGGCAGATGGACGTTAAAACCGCTTTCCTTAACGGAAACCTTTTGGAGGATGTTTATATGCAACAGCCTGACGGTTTTATCGTACCTAGACTTGCAAACAAGGTTTGTAAGTTAAATCGATCCATTTATGGATTGAAGCAAGCATCACGGTCATGGAATCAGCGTTTTGATGAAATCATAAAAGAATATAATTTCGTGCAAAACGAAGATGACCCTTGTGTATACAAGAAGGTTAGTGGGAGAGCACTGACTTTTATTGTCCTTTATGTCGACGATGTATTGCTTATAGTAATGACATTCCCATGCTAACGTCGGTGAAAGCTTGGCTTTCATTAAAATTCTCCATGAAAGATCTGGGAGAAGCAAGCAGCCTTATTCTGGGAATAAAGATCTACCGGGATAGATCTAGAAAGCTGCTTGGACTCTCCCAGAGTACATATATTGACAAAGTGTTGAAGCGATTCAGCATGGATCAATCCAGAAGGGATTGATGCCAATATTACGCGGTACCCCTCTCTGTCTAAGGACATGTGTCCTAAGACTCAAGAAAGAGAGAGATAACATGAGTCGGATATTGTTCGCCTCGGCAGTCGGATCGATCATGTATGCCTCGATATGTACACGACCTGATGTGTCATATGCTTTGAGCATGTGCAGTCGCTATCAGGCCGATCCAGGTGAAGGTCACTGGATGGCAGTTAAGAATATCCTTAAGTATCTTAGACGAACTAAGGATGCTTTCTTAATTACGGAGAAGGAGAACTTGTGGTATCTGGGTATGCCGATGCAAGTTTCCAACCGACAAGACGACTTCAAGTCGCAATCCGGGTACATTTTTTGTTTGAATAACGGAGCAGTGAGCTGGAAATCTTCCAAGCAAGATACTGTTGCCGATTCAACGACAGAAGCGGAGTATATGCTGCATCGGAAGCAACAAAGGAGGCAGTTTGGATCCGAAAGTTCCTAATTGGATCAGGAGTAGTTTGTGTTAGCAGCTGAGCCCGTTCCATTGTATTGTGACAATAACGGGGCTATAGCACAAGCTAAGGAACCAAGGTCTCATCAACGATCCAAGCATGTTCTTCGGCGTTACCATCTGATTCGGGAGATCATACATCGTGGCGATGTAAAAGTCGAGAAGGTCGCATCAGATAACAAGTTTGCAGATCCGCTGACGAAAGCTGTTTATCCGCAAGTGTTTGAACGACAAATACATAGTTCAGGTATTAGATGCTTGAGTGACTGGCTATAGGACAAGTGGGAGATTGTTAGACATTATGACCCATAGCGTCACTGTTTTGTAAATGATATTGTATTATTGTACAAAATTAACTATGTGATAATGAAATTGCCTTTTGCCGTTTTTGTAATTTATTTACTTTGATATATAAATGGCGAAAGTCCATATGATTAATTCCGTATTGAGATGATATGAGACAGTATCAATACATAAAGGTTTAAATCATTAAATATCCCTAGTCGGAGTATTATCGAGATCGGACATCGATAATGCGGAATAGACTAGTATTGCACTTGTGCATGTTGTGAGGGGCACAACGGCATAGTTTCTCATATATTTAAGTATAGGATACTTATGCAAGTGCGATAGGAGGTTGTGTTTTACCGATGGTACGGAAAACAGCTTCGCTCTGGATAGACCCCGCGGAATCCCATTGGTAGTATGTTCTGCGTGTCTATGGAGGCCGCATCAGGGTAGGTGTATATGGTCTTAACCTGAGACTTGCATCGCTAGTACTTGCGACAATAGGTAAACTTTGGTTTTGGTGGTTGGGGGACCTTAACGGTTCTGTGTTCACCTCTTCTGGGTTTATCAAGAATCGTAGTGCACTGGGTGTGATGTCAAGATGGAAGTGTCACTTCAGACATATGGAGTTGATGATCACGCAGGATACAGAACTAGTGCTCTATAAAAGGTTGCACCGTCGGGACCATATGACTAGGTCAGTATTGCCCGATTTAAAGAGACTAGTTGCTTGATGTCTGATATATGTTTCGTACGGGGCAGACACATTTCCAGCCCCAGGCCTAACATGTGATCGTCCGATACTGGATCGATGTACGCAATACTACGGTATACTACGCTTGATATAGATCTAATATTCCAGTAAGAATATTTCTGGAGAATTGGGGGTAGGCATGGCGCTTTGCTAGAAGCCAACCTTGTCTTGTAAATCGGTAAAAACGTAGTACGAGGTACGTACGTGTTTAGATTATCCAACGACCGTATTTAACTGCCAACATATCTGGAGATCTCTTGGTCGCTTCCTGAAGATTCACCTATGAAGTTTGATTCGAACTTTATTAATCTTGGATTAATAACGGAGAAACTTTATCTTGGATAAAATGCCTTATTAGGAGAGAGAGAGAGATCGATTAATCTGGAATTAATCGATAAAATAATATATTCGATATATTATTAAACGAATTTGATTCGACGCGGAATTAAAATCGGATTTTAATTCGGGCAAACGAATTAATTTAGAATTAATTCATTACCGAACGAATAGTAATTTCGCAAGGCGTAATTATTTAATTCACGTCGCGACGGAAATTCGTTAATTTGGAATTAACGAAACCGAGCCCGAAAGTGCTTGCGGACACATTCGTATTTTGAATCGAGTGATATCCGCAAATCACATCGCGATATCTCATACTTAATACGAATAGATAGTGAATGTATCTAGTCACCTTTAAGGGATGATGCATTGTCTCTAATCTCAAGTATGGTAATGATAGGCAAATGATGGATTCATTTTGGAGGGAAAGCCATGCACGGTTTTGGAAGGATTTTTTGCATTAAAAATTCTTTTGGTATTAGATATCACTTCACTTTTTCATTTTCCTTGGTCATTCACATTTTTTGGCATGCAAAAGGAAAAAAATCAAAAGTGAAACACTCTCATCTCTCCTCTCTTGCTCACGCCGTGAGCTGCACCAACAAGGCAGAAAATTGTTTTCTCATTCTCCATTTTTTGCTAGCACAAACAAGGAATCAAAGGAGGTGATAGGGAAACACTTGGAGGTTGGAATACACAAAGCTTGGAGCTTTCAACTCTTTTCTTCCTCCTCTTGGCCGAAACTTCAAGGATCTTGGAGCTTCAACCTTTGTTCATCTTTTCATCACAAAAGCTTTGTAAGTATGATTCTCCATGCTTCAAGTTTATTATATATATTCATTTTTGTTGTATTTCATAAGCTTAATCTTTCCTTGGGACTAATTATAGTAACAAACACTATTATGATTTCTCCCATCAGCCGGGAGTTCTTTTCTCAGAAAAGGATATTGGCAGAGTTTCCTTTTGGACTGACCCAACAAACATTGCGGGGTTGGCGTCTTCTGGGACTACTATCTTGCTTAAGGCCTCAACCATGGCCCGTTTGTGTTCCTGTGATGAACACAACAATTCCCAGATGCTAACCTGTGCCCGGTCTTTTTTCAATTTTCAAACTGCCTCAGAACTGTATCTCCCTCAGTAATCTCTGTATTCTCAATCACTTCTCTGCCATATGTTAATACTTCCTTACCCTTTTCTCCTTTCTCATATTTAGAAAACGACCGCTGCGTGTCATTCCCCTCACTTCTTCTTCATCACTACTGGAGAAGTCTTCCCAGAAATTCTGCCCCCGTTCTGTCTCATCTTCACTGTTACTGTCCCAGACACCTAGGCAAAAGCTTGATGTCAAAGGACTTGAGGACAAGACTTTCGGGTAGGCCAGATTTATCATATAGGTCGGTGGGGGGGACAGGTGGTAATTTGGTTAGGGATTTTTGGTGTGTGTTGGGGCATTCTGTTTCAGGGTCGGGTATCTTTTTGGAGTCTATAAGGTCTTGGATTTCATGGCGGAGGTGGGCACAATTATCAGTGTCATGGCCTTTCTGTTGGTGGAGTGACAGTATTAGCTCAGATTGAGATGTGGTGGTGGAGGGTTGGGAAGTGGTTTGGTCTCCGGGTTTCAGAAGTCCTTGTCTTTTTAATTTCTCCATCACCTTAGACAAGGGCCTCCCTAAGTTGGAGAATCTCCGATTCCGGATGGCAGCAATCTCTGCAGAAACAGGTTTGGTACCTGATTTCCCCCAATAGGCCTCCTACTTAGGCCATAAAACTTCATGTTCTCTGCCTCTCTTCTTCTCAATATCCATGACAGTTTCTCTCAACTGTCGAAAATCATAATCATGGAGGTCATCCTCATCAGCTTGCCATAAATCGAGGGCTTTGTGCCCTTGATGATCATTTTAATCTGGTCCTTCTCAGAGGGCCGAGTCTGCATTTTCAGAAGTTGGCTTCTCCAGCGGTCTACATACTCCTTGAAGCTTTCCTCCGGCTTCTGCTTAGTCTTCTCCAAATCATGGAATGACAAATAAAATTTCCAAATTTGTAACATATTGCTTCAGAAAAGCATCAGCCAGTTCCCTCCAATCTTCCATAATCTTCTTCTCAAGGTTGTGATACCAAACTACTGGCGCTCCCTCAAGTGACATCCCAAACATTTTCTGCACTTGACGCTTGGATAGACCCACTGAACTCATAACTGAAACATACTGACGGAGATGGACCCTCGGATCCCTATTTCCGTTGAACTTAGCCATATCCGACATCTTGAACTGAGTTGGCAACTGTTCTTCGAAGGTCGTTGCCTCATAATCTAACAACTCTTCATGTTACAACCTCATTTTGCAGGTAACTGTTTCAACCTGATCCGAGCTTTCTGAAATTATGCCTGAGACCCATCACTCTGCCTGTTGCATACTCTGCATGTCGTCATCAAAACCGGGGATATCATCCCCCAACCCATTTGGAGGCTCCTCGCGCCTCACATTCTCAGAACTTCCCCCAGCATGGGGTACAACCATACCAGCCACATCAGTAGTCAAGGCTTGCAACTGTTCAGTAATTTTGGCGAGACCATTTTCCAACTGATTTATCCGAGATACCTCGTTATCGGATGTACTCATATCTGTTACCGGTCTTTTAGTGAGTCTTCCCTCTTCTCTAACCCAACGGGAATCTATGATGTCTTTTATAGACATAGAGGGTGTTAACAGGATATATGTATGCATGAGATGAATGAGATGCATGCGATACAAGGAATATATCAACTCATTAAAATTTTCACAAAAATCGGCCCATCATCATTTTAGAAGATTTTTTGGGCTAACTGTCATAGGAGTGAACTCGTCCCAGTTTAAATGGCCCAACAAGTTCACATCTCATGGCAAGAAGTCCAACCGTATCCAAATGATAATGTTCCTAAACACAAACATATAATGGCTCATTGGCGTTTTAGAAGCTTTTGGCCCAATCATCATAAGATACGTTCTTGTCCTAGTTTAAATGGCCCAACAAGCCCATACCTCATGACAAAAGGTCCGAATGAATCCAAACGACAATGTTCACAAACACAAGCATATAATGGCCCATTGGCGTTTTAGAATCTTTTGGCCCAATCATCATAAGATATGTTCTTGTCCTAGTTTAAATGGCCCAACAAGCCCATACCTCATGACAAAAGGTCCGAATGGGTCCAAACGACCATGTTCCCAAACACAAGCACAAGTAAATAATTCTTATTAGTTCTACGACTAAGGTTCACATGCGGGTTTATGGGGGTGTGGACAAAGGCTCTCGCTGACGAAGGATTACCTACAACTAGGTCTCCTCACTCAAGGGTCCGAGCAACCAAGTGAGCGCACCTTTTTTTATACACTAAGGTACGTGCCAACGAGCTATGGTGTGTGACTGACTGTCAAATGGATTTCTCGTTGTAGATTCCCCAGAGGGAGGGTGGAGCGAGGCTCTCTTAAGTACCCAAGCCGCTTAGGCTCTTATCGTTTGGTGTCAGGAATAAACAACGAGTCCTCCAAATTAGTCTATCACAGTAGGCTACGAGTAGATGATTATCTAGGTGCCTTCACATCTTTTTCCTTATAGAAAGGTAGTGAGTGAAGGAAGACACCAAACCATTACCTAGCCTTAAAAGTGTCTTTGATTAAACCCATTTCAACCCACTATATGTTGTTAGACATTGTCCCATAGCGTTACTGTTTGTAAATATATTGTATTATTGTACAAAATTAACTATGTGATAATGAATTTGCCTTTGTATAACCTTTTTTTTATTTTATTTACTTTGATATATAAATGGCAAAAGTCCATATGATTAGTACTGGATTGAGATGATATAGACAGTATCAATCCATAAAGGTTTAATCATTAAATATCCCTAGCCGTAGTATTATCGAGACTGGACATCGATAATGCGGAATAGGCTAGTATTGCGCTTGTGCACGTTGTGAGGGCACAACGGCATAGTTCTCATATATTAAGTATTGGATACTTATGCAAGTGCGATAGGAGGTTGTGTTTTACCGATGGTACGGAAAACAGCTTCGCTCTGGATAGACCCCGCGGAATCCCATTGGTAGTATGTCTATGGTGTCTATGGGAGGCCGCATCAGGGTAGGTGTATATGGTCTTAACCTGAGACTTACATCGCTAGTACTTGCGACAATCGGTACTTTGGTTTTGGTTTGGTGTTGGGGACCTTAACCGGTTCTGTGTACACCTCTTCTGGGTTTATCGAGAAGGGTAGTGTACTGGATGTGATGTCAAGATGGAAGTATCGCTTCAGACATATGGAGGTGATGATCATGCAGGGCACAGAACTAGTACTCTATAAAAGGTTGCAACCGTCGGGACAATATGACCAGGTCAGGATTGTCCGATTTAAAGAGACTAGTTGCTTGATGTCCGATATATGTTTCGTACGGGGCAGACACTCTCCAGCCCTAGGCCTAGCATGTGATCATCCGATACTGGATCGATGTACGCAATACTACGGTATACTACGCTTGATATAGATCTTATATTCCTATAAGAATATTTCTGGAGAATTGGGTAGGCATGGCGCTTTGCTAGAAGCCAACCTTGTCTTGTGAATCGGTAAAGACGTAGTACGAGGTACGTACGTGTTCGGATTATCCGACGACCGTATTTACTGCCAAAATATCCGGAGGTCTCTTGGGTCGCTTCCCGAAGATTCACCTATGATATTTGATTCGAATTTAATTAATCTTGGATTAATTACGGAGAAACTTTATCTTGGATAAAGTGCCTTATTTAGAGAGAGAGAACGATTAATTTGGAATTAATCAGTAAGATTATTATATTCGATATAATAATTGAAATTCGATTTCGACGCGAAATTAAAATTAGATTTTAATTCGGGCATACGAGTTCATTTAGAAATAATCGTTAGCGACGTAAATAATAATTTCGCTAGGCGCGATTGTTTATTTAAATTCGATTTAATTAACGTCGCGACGCAAGTTCGGTATTTCGGAAATATCGAACCCGAACGCGTGAGTGGACGTGGGCCCACTTTCATTTGGGAACGTGTGGGGCCCACATGACACTTGTCATTATATGCATTATTAATGATAAGGCATTGCATGTTAATAGTGTACAAAACACTCTAAGGCATTGCATGGTGATAGTGTGCATTACACTCAAAGGCTTTGCATGGAGTTTGAGTGTTTGACACTCTAAGCCATTGCATGGTTTATGTCATAGATTTATTATTTATTTAATAAATTATAACATAATATAAATTGATTTTTGGTAAAACAAATATCAATTAGACTTTACACAAAATCTCTCTTCTCTCTCAAATTGCCGAGAACTCCATTGACAAGGGCAAGAAAGATTTGATCTTCTATTTCTCCATTTTTGCTAGCACAAGCAAGGGATCAAAAGAGGTGATAGGGAAACCATCAAAGAGCTTGGAATACAAAAGCTTGGAGCTTCAAGTCTTCTTCCTCCTCTTGGCCGAATCTTCCACAACTTGGAGCTTCTACCATTTGATCATCTTCTTCATCACAAGGTATTGTAAGTATGATTCCGCCATACTTCATGTTATATATATTCTTTATAGTATTTCACATGCTTAATCTTTGTTTGGGACATATTATAGAAACCAACAATGGTATCATTGAGCTAGGTTTAAGCATGAAATACTTTAGGTTAAAATTTGATAAAATTGGTTGAAGCATGTTCTTGTGAAATTTGATGAATAAGTATGCTTGCATGTATATAGAATGATGTTATATGAAATCAATTTTATGAAAAATGCATTGGATGATTTTTCCCCAAAATTTTAACCTTGGCCGAATGGTGTGATAAAATTGGTTAAAGCATGTTCTTGTGAAATTTGATGAATAAGTATGCTTGCATGTATATAGTATGATGATACATGGAATCAATTTTATGAAAAATGCATTGGATGATTTTTCCCCAAAAATTTGACCTTGGCCGAATGATATGGTGAAATTGATTGAAGCATGTTCTTGTGAAATTTGATTAATAAGAATGCTTACATGTATATAGAATGATGATACATGGAATCAATTTTATGAAAAATGCATTGGATGAATTTTTCCCCAAATTCATGCCTTGGCCGAATGTGTTGCTACTTGGAGTGGATTGAAATTTTTTGTGTTTAAGATCATTGGATGACTTAGAACATGTACGGGATGTAGATTAATAATTCAATCGGATTGAAAAACAAATCGACACAAAAAAAACTCACCTGGCCGAATACATAGGACATGTAAAGGAGTTGATTTTTGTTAAAATTAATGTTGGACATTTATTTTGAAAAATTGATGATTAATAAATTAAATGGGTATTTTTGAAATATTTGGTTTAATACATTAATCTTGGTATTACACTTTAATTAATTGGACTTTAATGTTTGGAATATTAAAATTTAATAATGGGCTTTAATAATTTAATTGGGCCTTATGGGCTTAAAATTGGTTTTATGGCACTTAAGGGTGATTCCTTATTTGGGCTTGGTAATTAGGTTTGACCCACATTGACCAAAGCCCAAGCCTTAATAAATCAATTCTAAGTCCATTTGACTTGAATTAAATTCAACATTGGATGTTAGTTGGGCTTTGAGGCCCAATAAGATTAGATTTAGAATCTAAGTCTTTAAAGCACATTAAAGTGTAAACATTTAATTTGGAATTAAATAATTGAATTAGTATTGAATACGAATTAAATTAGATTTAATAAGTAGTTCGATATAATTCGCGAATTCGTACCTTGTGTACTTATTCTCAATCGAGTTGGACTCGCGCAAAATCAAACCGTTGTTTGAACATTGGATGATCACTTTAACAAAGACTAATTAATTGGATTAGATTGGTTGTAGAAGCATGTCTTGTTTGAATATATATGTATGTGATGAATGAATAGTGTATATCGGATGGATATTAGAAGGGAAAGGGTAATTTTAGAAATTATTGTAAATTTGGAATTTATAAATTGGACCTGCGTGTCCAGCCTTATCTCTTTATCTCTTTGTATTCTCTTCTCACCTAATTCCCCTCAATGTAAATGAGGTTTCTCTTATTGTATTATGTAATTGGGTAGAAGTAGAATAGTGCTAGCGGGGAGAGGAAAGGGAGGAGTGATTTGTTCTAGGAACAAGTTGTTTATATATCCATCCGCATATCACTATTAATTTACTTTACGCGCTTTATGATGTTTTAGAAGCATGCTTAAGGGTGTATGATGATGAGACCTAACAAAGATAAATAAATTGGTTGCCAATTACGCGAAAAACCTCAATTTATATTAAGCGAATATCCTTCCATTGAATGGTTCTTGTTCAAGATCCGAAGTTGGCATTGGTTTGTTTTTGACCAAAGTCAAGACCTTTGTCAATCAAGGATGTACTTGAATCATGAGAGTTTTGTTGCATATCGGTGTCTTGTCCAAATCGTGATTTTTATTGGCCAAAGTCAAGATCACTTTTGTCCAACGACATTGATTACGAAACTTTCCTCGTCAATGGGTCCCGCTTAACTGGAATCACTAGGTTTGTTTTTGGCCAAAGCCAAGGCCTAGATGATTCGGAGGATAGGGTTAGGAAAATGTAATGGTTACATTGGCATTATACATATGTTTCGGACTTGGATGTCCACCTAACCGGATCTAGGAATTGGATGAGATCCAATTGATCATGGAGATCTACCTAAGTTAAATAGCATACAATTTTTATTGGCCAAAGTCAAGGTTGTGTGTTATTTAACGGGATCCTAGCCCACTAGGAAATTCGATTTCCCGAGTTCTCTACAGAGGGTTAGAAACTTGAAGAAAAATAGTGGGAGGCTATTATTGAATTTGCAATCTCGTTCAGATATTAGCCTTACTCGTCTTTCAAAATTATTTCGTCAATATTTTATTTGATTAGTTGGACTAATATATTGTTATTTTACTTGTAACAGTTTGACTGTACCCATAACATCGTTGACTTTATAGTTGGACTATAGTTGTCAAGATGACTGGCAAAGGTAATATCCGCGACATAATCATGGGCGATAATGTCTTCAAAGGGACAAACTTTGCCGACTGGGAAATGAACCTCAAGATAGTGCTTGGGGCTGAGAGGGTACTGTATACTATTCAGAGGCCTCTCCCGCCTAAACCCACTGAGCCACTGGAGCTAGAGTTATGGAAGACTCATAGTGACGATTGTGACCAAGCTCAGTCAGTTATGCTAGCTGCAATGACCCAGCATTTCAGACGCCAAAACAGGGACTTGGATCCCTATAACATGATGGCAAGATTGCGTGATCTTCACCGCACTAACAAGCGGATGAAGAGGTACGAGCTAGTAAGGAAACTCTTCCGCTCCCGGATGACAGATGGCGCATCAGTTGAGGCCCACGGGACTCAAATGATCGCTGACATAGATGAGTTAGCCAATATGGGCATTGTCTTGGAGGCAGAGCTGACCTGATATGATATTACAATCGCTGCCCGATACTTGGAAACAAATCATCATCAACTATAAGTTGATGGATACTGACGACACTCTTGGAGAGTTGTTGTCCGTGCTGAAGGAGTCCGAAAGGGAACTCCTAAAGGGGAGCAAGCGCGAGGCGCATTATGCATCGACCTCTCATGCGCCAAAGGCTAGGCCATGGCAATTGGAGGTGCGAGGAAGAGGAAGTTCAAAAAGAAGGGCAAAGGCAAGTTGACAGTGGCTTCTAGGAAGCCAAAGGACAAATCTCGCGACATCTGCCTTAACTGCGGCAAAGGGGTCACTGGAAACGTGACTGCCAAATAAGCATTGTGCAGAGGAGGATAGCAAGGGTGGCAAGGCTACCGCCTCTGGTATGTTTGTTATTGAGATAAATATGAATACTTCTAGTTTTAAAAATTGGATTTTTGATTCTGGTTGTGGTGCTCATATTTGTACTGATGTGCAGGATCTGCATGATAGCAGGATGCTGGCGACAGGGAGATGGATCTACGGGTCGGAAACGGAACACCAGTTGCTGTTTTGCCGTAGGGACTTTTGTTTTAGAACTGCCCTCAGGGCATGTACTTAAACTTTTAAACTGTTATTTTGTACCTAGTTTAACTAGGAATATTATATCTGTATCCTTGTTAACCCAGCAGGGTTACACTTTTGTATTTAGAAACACTGGGTGTTATTTATATAAAAATGATGCAGAAATTTGCATAGCTGTTGCAAATAACGGTCTTTATATTTTGAATATAAATGAATCTCCTAAAATGACAAACAAAAGGCTCAAAAGGAGTAATCTAAAAGATGAAGCTTATATGTGGCATTGTCGTCTAGGACACATTAACAAGACTCGCATATCCACACTTTCGAAGAGTGGGTACTTGGACGAATTTGATCTCAATTCATATGACGTCTGCGAATCTTGTCTTTTAGGCAAAATGCCTAAATCACCTTTTAGCGGTAAAGGTGAACGTACCACAGAACTGTTAGCTCTCGTTCATACTGACGTATGCGGGCCCATGTCTAGCCAGGCTAGAGGTGGATTTCACTACTTCGTAACCTTTACAGATGATGCATCTCGTTACGGTTATGTGTATCTTATGAGACACAAGTCGGAAACTTTTGAGAAATTCAAAGAGTTTCGACACGAAGTGGAGAAACAAACAGGGAAGAGTATTAAGACATTACGGTCAGACCGTGGTGGCGAATACTTGAGTTATGAGTTTCAAGATTACTTGAAAGAATATGGTATCTTTCACAGTGGACTCCTCCTGGAACACCGCAATTAAATGGTGTGTCCGAACGGAGAAACCGCACCTTGTTGGACATGGTAAGGTCAATGATGAGTCGCACTGAGCTACCAATATCCTTCTGGGGATACGCATTAAACAGTGCTATACTTATTTTGAATAAAGTACCGTCGAAGTCTGTTGAACAGACTCCATATGAGATATGGACAGGAAGGAAACCAAGTTTCTCTTTCCTGAAGATTTGGGGATGCTGGGCACATGTTAAACGTTTGGAAAGTACCAAACTTGAACCCAAAACTGATAAATGCCTTTTTGTAGGATATCCTAGGGAAACCAAAGGATATTACTTCTATCACCCACAAGAGAACAAAGTATTTGTTGCTCTACAAGCATTTTTCCTTGAGAAGGATTTTATAAATGCAGTGGTAAGTGGGAGGAAAGTAGAACTCGATGAAGATCGTAGTGATACTGTTCCTGGCAATGAATCAACGACGGAACAAGAACAGACCGTCCAGGATGAGTCTGTACCACAAACTTCACATACACAAGGACCGCGTAGGTCGGAGAGAGTCAGAACAGTACCTGAGAGGTATGGGTTCCTGATCTCACCTCATGTAGATATTAATCTGATTGAGGATAATGAGCCGGCTACGTATGAGGAAGCGATACGAAATATCGATTCCGCTTTATGGCAAGAAGCCATGAAGTCCGAGATGGATTCCATATACGCCAACCAAGTTTGGACACTGGTTGATGCACCAGAAGGCGTAAAGCCTATTGGATGCAGATGGATCTTCAAGAAGAAGACCGACATGGATGGCAACGTACAAACGTACAAAGCTAGGCTTGTAGCGAAGGGGTATCGACAATACGGTATTGATTATGACGAGACCTTCTCACCCGTTGCCATGATTAAATCCATTCGGATAATGCTTGCAATAGCTGCATATTTCGACTTCGAGATATGGCAGATGGACGTTAAAACCGCTTTCCTTAACGGAAACCTTTTGGAGGATGTTTATATGCAACAGCCTGACGGTTTTATCGTGCCAAGACTTGCAAACAGGTTTGTAAGTTAAATCGATCCATTTATGGATTGAAGCAAGCATCACGGTCATGGAATCAACGTTTTGATGAGATCATAAAAGAATATGATTTCATGCAAAACGCAGATGACCCTTGTGTATACAAGAAGGTTAGTGGGAGAGCACTTACTTTTATCGTCCTTTATGTCGACGACGTATTGCTGATAGGCAATGACATTCCCATGCTAACGTCGGTGAAAGCTTGGCTTTCATTAAAATTCTCCATGAAAGATCTGGGAGAAGCAGCCTTTATTCTTGGAATAAAGATCTACCGGGATAGATCTAGAAAGCTGCTTGGACTCTCCCAGAGTACATACATTGATAAAGTGTTGAAGCGATTCAACATGGAACAATCCAAGAGGGGATTGGTTCCAATGATACGTGGTACCTCTCTGTCTAAGGACATGTGTCCTAAGACTCAGGAAGAGAGAGACAACATGAGTCGGATACCGTTCGCCTCGGCAGTCGGATCGATCATGTATGCCATGATATGTACACGACCTGATGTCTCATATGCTTTGAGCATGTGTAGTCGCTATCAGGCCGATCCAGGTGAAGGTCACTGGATAGCAGTTAAGAATATCCTTAAATATCTTAAACGAACTAAGGATGCTTTCTTAATTTATGGAGGTGGAGAACTTGCGGTATCTGGTATACCGATGCAAGTTTCCAAACCGACAAGGATGACTACAGGTCACAATCCGGGTACATTTTTTGTTTGAATAACGGAGCAGTGAGCTGGAAATCTTCCAAGCAAGATACTGTTGCCGATTCAACAACTGAAGCGGAGTACATCGCTGCATCTGAAGCAGCAAAGGAGGCAGTTTGGATCCGAAAGTTCCTAATTGGATTAGGAGTAGTTCTGTTAGCAGCAGAGCCGTTCCATTGTATTGTGACAATAACGGGGCCATAGCACAGGCTAAGGAACCAAGGTCTCATCAACGGTCCAAGCATGTTCTTCGACGTTACCATCTGATTCGGGAGATCATACATCGTGGCGATGTAAAAGTCGAGAAGGTCACATCAGATGATAACATTGCAGACCCGCTGACGAAGGCTGTCATTCAGCAAGTTTTTGAACGACACATACATAGTTCGGGTATTAGATGCTTGAGTGACTGGCTATAGGCCAAGTGGGAGATTGTTAGACATTATGTCCCATAGCGTCACTGTTTGTAAATGATATTGTATTATTGTACAAAATTAACTATGTGATAATGAAATTGCCTTTTGCCGTTTTGTAATTTATTTACTTTGATATATAAATGGCAAAAGTCCATATGATTAGTACTGGATTGAGATGATATGAGACAGTATCAATCCATAAAGGTTTAATCATTAAATATCCCTAGCCGTAGTATTATCGAGACTGGACATCGATAATGCGGAATAGGCTAGTATTGCGCTTGTGCACGTTGTGAGGGCACAACGGCATAGTTCTCATATATTTAAGTATTGGATACTTATGCAAGTGCGATAGGAGGTTGTGTTTTACCGATGGTACGGAAAACAGCTTCGCTCTGGATAGACCCCGCGGAATCCCATTGGTAGTATGTCTATGTGTCTATGGGAGGCCGCATCAGGGTAGGTGTATATGGTCTTAACCTGAGACTTACATCGCTAGTACTTGCGACAATCGGTAAACTTTGGTTTTGGTGGTTGGGGACCTTAACCGGTTCTGTGTACACCTCTTCTGGGTTTATCGAGAAGCGTAGTGTACTGGATGTGATGTCAAGATGGAAGTATCGCTTCAGACATATGGAGGTGATGATCATGCAGGGCACAAAACTAGTACTCTATAAAAGGTTGCAACCGTCGGGACAATATGACCAGGTCAGGATTGTCCGATTTAAAGAGACTAGTTGCTTGATGTCCGATATATGTTTCGTACGGGGCAGACACATCTCCAGCCTAGGCCTAGCATGTGATCATCCGATACTGGATCGATGTACGCAATACTACGGTATACTACGCTTGATATAGATCTTATATTCCTATAAGAATATTCTGGAGAATTGGGTAGGCATGGCGCTTTGCTAGAAGCCAACCTTGTCTTGTGAATCGGTAAAGACGTAGTACGAGGTACGTACGTGTTCGGATTATCCGACGACCGTATTTACTGCCAAAATATCCGGAGGTCTCTTGGGTCGCTTCCCGAAGATTCACCTATGATATTTGATTCGAATTTAATTAATCTTGGATTAATTACGGAGAAACTTTATCTTGGATAAAGTGCCTTATTTAGAGAGAGAGAACGATTAATTTGGAATTAATCAGTAAGATTATTATATTCGATATAATAATTGAAATTCGATTTCGACGCGAAATTAAAATTAGATTTTAATTCGGGCATACGAGTTCATTTAGAAATAATTCGTTAGCGACGTAAATAATAATTTCGCTAGGCGCGATTGTTTATTTAAATTCGATTTAATTAACGTCGCGACGCAAGTTCGGTATTTCGGAAATATCGAACCCGAACGCGTGAGTGGACGTGGGCCCACTTTCATTTGGGAACGTGTGGGGCCCACATGACACTTGTCATTATATGCATTATTTTAATGATAAGGCATTGCATGTTAATAGTGTACAAAACACTCTAAGGCATTGCATGGTGATAGTGTGCATTACACTCAAGGCTTTGCATGGAGTTTGAGTGTTTGACACTCTAAGCCATTGCATGGTTTATGTCATAGATTTATTATTTATTTAATAAATTATAACATAAATATAAATTGATTTTTGGTAAAACAAATATCAATTAAGACTTTACACAAAATCTCTCTTCTCTCTCAATTGCCGAGAACTCCATTGAAAGGGCAAGGAAGATTTGATCTTCTATTTCTCCATTTTTGCTAGCACAAGCAAGGGATCAAAAGAGGTGATAGGAAACCATCAAAGAGCTTGGAATACAAAAGCTTGGAGCTTCAAGTCTTCTTCCTCCTCTTGGCCGAATCTTCCACAACTTGGAGCTTCTACCATTTGATCATCTTCTTCATCACAAGGTATTGTAAGTATGATTCCGCCATACTTCATGTTTATATATATTCTTTATAGTATTTCACATGCTTAATCTTTGTTTGGGACATATTATAGAAACCAACAATAGGAACGATAACTTAAAGCACAAATCATAATATTACAAGACATATTTCGAGGCCGATTCTCATCTCCAGTTGAGTCGCCAAACGGTGGGACACAAAAACTGGGCGATGCATTGCTGTTCGGGCTCGCGGCCCGATTGGGAGTACGGAGTAGCCCACAGGGGACTAAATGGAGAATAAAAGATTCGCCACCTGGTGTGAACGGGAAAATGATTTAAGGCCGCACTCACCCCTCGCAAGGAAACTCAAACCGTGGGTTCAGAATGGTCCCTTACTTATGCCACTTTCATAAAATGATTTGTGCAATAATTAATCGAGTCTAGCAACATATATTCCTAAGGTATTCTATTCTAAGTTCTCATGCATAAATCAAAAGTTCATCTAAGTTCACATGTAACACATTTTCATATCTGCATACAACCTATTTGCATATAATCTATGTCCAAAACAATCTATGTCCAATTTACATACAACCTATTTTCATACAATCTATGTCCAACTTTGCATACAACCTATTTGCATACATCTATGTCAAATTTGCATACAACCTATTTGCATACAATCTATTTCAAATTTGCATACAACCTATTTGCATATAATCTATGTCTGAATTTGCATGCAAAGATAAATTGAAATACAGCAAGCATACAATGTCATAAGCAATTACATCATGGACACGGAAATGCAAACAAATATCAGTTGCACAATCATACGTAATAAAAAGAAACAATTAGGTATATAATGAGAAGAAATAACCAAAGAGGCAATTGTACATCAAAATAAACGTGCCATGATGCGATTTGAAAGATAAATAATGGAAGTGAAAGAAAAGAGATGCGACATATGCCCACATCTATATAGGACTTCAAGTGTCCGATTGAACGTATCTCACATTCAATCGAATGCACTTTGTTTGGCGCGGAAAAACGTCGTGGCAAAGGTAGCCCGTAGGATTTCTATCCCTCAAAGTGGGGGACCTTTAATCCAACTTGATTTGCCCATGCGCGATGAAATATGATGTATGATTATGCAAGAAGATGACATACAAAGAAAGCATAATGAAATAAAAGACGTGGCGAAGTATCGTGGTAAAGGTAGACCGTAGGCTTTTTCCCTACAAATAGAGGACCTTTAATCCAACTTACTAAGCCCATGCGCATCACATCATAATACATATAAAAAATAAAGACAACAATATCAGACTTTGTATACCCGATTGAACACGTCTTACATTCAACCGAATATACATTATCCGGTGCGGCAAAGCATCGTGGTAGAGGCTTTTAACCCCTCGACATGGAGGACCTTTAATCCAACTTACTAAGCCCATGCGCTAATAACATAATGCATATAAAAATAAAGTCAACAATATCGGACTTCGTATACCAGATTGAACACATCTTACATTCGACCGAATATACATCATCCGGCGCGGAAAAGCATCGTGGTAAAATATTTTAACCCCTCGACATGGAGGACCTTTAATCCAACTTACTAAGCCAATGCGCTAATAACATAATTCATATAAAAAATAAAGACAACAATATCGGACTTTGTATACCCGATTGAACACATCTTACATTCGACCGAATATACATCACCTGGCGCGGCAAAGCATCGTGGTAAAGGATTTTTACCCCTCGAAATGGAGGACCTTTAATCCAACTTATTAAGCCCATGCGCTTTATCTCATCATTACACAAACAAATAACATGCAGAAATTAAATAACGGATAATAAACAAATAAGACAAAATAAATCGAACTATGTGAGGTTTGCTCGAGTGGTACGTGGAGTTGTATCCCAAGTACAGACCGCACTACCATCCATTCGGATTCGTCTACAGATTTTATGTCTGGGTTTCATCCTATATACCACGAGAGATAGCAAAAAATCATTCATCACTTGTTCAACATTTTCCTTCGCTGTTTCGCTATTTTGGGCTACTGTTTTCTCTATTTCGGCTGCTGTTTTTGCTGCTATTTTTAGAGTGCAGTTTTTTTTTGATTTAGGACTGTTTAAGGGTGCAGTTTTTGGTAAGTTGGCGACTGTTTTAGGCTATTGTTGGTTCATGTATGTTGTGGCCATGGATGAATGATTTTGTGCTATCTCTCGTGGTATATGGGATGGAAACCCAGACATAAATTTCGTAACCAAATCCGAATGGACGGTAGTGCGGTCTAAACTTGGGATACAACTCGACGTACCGCTTGAGAAACGCACATATTTCATTTCATCTAATCTTGTGTTTATTCATTGTTTATTGGAAATAGTATGTTATTTTTATGCATGATTTAGTTATTTCTTTCGCACTAGGAGCTTAATTATATCTCTTCAATATTTATGTTTAGACAATAGATTATTTATTTATGTTTCCGTATTTATCAATTTAATGTGTCCATGAGATTGTGTGCTTGCCATTATTTCGACTTACTTTTATGCATGCAAACTTAGATATAGGTTATATGCAAACTTAGATATAGGTTGTATGCGAACTTAGATGTAGGTTATTCTTGAGTATACATGTTGCGTAGACTTGGTTATAATATCGCTTAAATCCGTTCATTACAAGAGGCATAAGTAAGGGACCATTCCGAACCCAATGGTTTGAGGTCTTCCCTTGCGAGGGGTGAGTACGGCCTTAAATCATTTCCCAGTTCACACTGGGTGGCGACTCCATTTTATTTCTCCGGTTTAGTCCCCCTCGGGCTACTCCGTACTCCCGACCGGGCCGTGAGCCTGGAACATCGTCACCGATTTCTGTGTCCTACAGTCTGGCGACTCCACTAGGGATATAGAATCGACCCTGAAATAATGCCTTGTAATGTTTGTGATTTTTGTTTTAGTTAACCCTGTTTACCGTGGGTTGAAGAGGTTTAACCAAAGGCATTATTAGAGCTAGGTCATGGTTTGGTATCTTCCTTCATTCACAACCTTTCTATAGCTGAAAGGAAAAGCTGTGAAGGCACCTAGATAATCATTTACTCGAAGCTTACCGTGATGGACTAATTTGGAAGACCTATTGTTTATTCCTGTCACCAAGGCGATAAGAGCCTAAGAGGCTAGGGTATTTAAGAGAGTTCGATCCACCCTCCTTCTGGGGAATATTCAATAAAAAATCTATTTGACAGTCATTCATGTATCATCAGTCGTTGGCACGTACCCTGGGTATAAAAAAGGTGCACTCACTTGGTCGCTCGAACCCTTGAGTGGGGAGACCTAGTTGTGGGAAATCATTTGCCAGCGGGAGCCTTTGTCTACACTCCCATAAACCCACATGTGAACCATGTATGACCAATAGAAACCATCCTTTTATGCTTGTGTTTGGGACCATCATCATTTGGATTCATTTGGACTTTTTGTCATGAGGTATGAGCTTGTTGGGCCATTTAATCTGGGACGAGATTGTATCTTATGACAATTGGGCCGAAAGTTTCTAAAATGTCGATGGACCACTTTGTGTTTGGGCCCCATATCATTTGAAGTTTTTAGCCACATTATCGTAAAAGTGTAAACATGTTGGGCCTTTTTCAACTGGGACAAGTTTGCACCACGCAATAATATGATTCAATTCTTTAAAATAATAATGAGCCAACTTGTAAGAAACCCTTGATGAGCTTGGAAAGTCCAAACATGATCCAAATATGCTAGAAGCATGAGTTCGATATCTGCACTGGCTTTCATCCAGGATACTGACTTCAGATGAGATTTATCTGCGAATTAGAAACGGGATGAAAGTCGCTATTTTAACCGTAGATACCTAAGTTTAGGAACCACCCTTCGGGTGTGTACCTAAATTTGGAAACTGTTATAAAGTGACTAGTTTGACTAGAAAAATTATCTCTATATCAGTGTTTACCCGCTGCGGGTGAACCTTTATATTCTAGAACACTAAAGTGTTTTATTATATGAAGATGATATTGAGATAAACACATTAGATGTGAATAACAGCATTTATATTTTGAATATAAATAAATCTCAAATATATAATATGACAAATAAATAGCTCAAATTGATTTGATCAGAAGAAACTAATTATGGCATTGTTGTCTGGGATACAATTAAACAAGACTCGTATATCCACACTTTTGAAGAGTGGGTACTAGGACTGATTTGATTCCAATCAAATAATGTCTACGAATCTAGTTTATTGGGCAAAGTGCCTAAAACACCTTTACTTGGTAAAAGTGCAAATGCCACCGATCTGTAACCCCTAGTTCATAGTGAAGCAAGTGGGCCCATGTCTAGCTAGGCTAGAGGTGGATATGAATATTTGGTGACCTATACGGATGTGGCATCGCGTTATGGTTATGTGTTTCTTTTGAAACACAAATAAGAAACTTTTAAGTTTTCGACACAAAATAGACAAATAGATCGGCTAAAGTATTAAACCATCACGATTATACCATGATGAAAATACTTAAGCAATAAGTTTCTAATATAATTGAAAGAGTAAAGTATTCTTTCAATGAGGACTCCTCCCGGAACACGTCATTTTGACGGTGCGTCCGAACTGAGTAACCGAATTTTGTTGGACATGATAAGGTTAATCATGAGTTGCTCTGAGCTACCATTTCCTTCAATGGATACGCAATAACAGTGCAAAACTTATTTAGAATAAGTTTCCATAAATATCTGTTTGACAGACATCATATTAGATATGAACAGGAAAAGAAACCGGGTTTGTCATTCTGAAAATTTGGGAATGCTAGGCATATGTTTGTATGATACCAAATTAAAACCCAAATTGGATAAGTGCCAATTGTAGGTTATCCTGGGGATACCATAAGTATTGTACTTATACAACTCACATGAGAACAATTTAATTATTGCTCACCATGCGGTTTTCCTGAGAGGAATACCTATATGCAGTGGTAAGTGGGAGAATATTAAAACTCGATGAAAATTGGAGTAATACTATTCCAGGCATCGAATCCTAATGGAACACATATAGTTCATCAAGGATGAAACTATAACATTAATCTTCGAATACACAAGAACCGCGTATATCGGAGAGAGTTAGAAAACAACCTGGGATATGGGTTTCTGATCTCACCTCATAAAGATGTCTATCTTATAGAGGTATACCAACTGACTACGTATGAGGAAGTGATACAAGGTATCGACTCCCTATTATGAAAAAGTTTCATGAATCCGAAATGAATTCCATGTATATCAACTTAGTTTGGACACTAGTTGATGTACCGCAAGGCATTGTGCCTATTGGTACTATATAAGTCTTCAAGGAAGACATACATAGATGGAAATATACCAATGTATAAATCTAGGCTTTTAGCGAAAAGGTATCGTTATCAACATTGTGTTGGTTACGATTCAACCTTTTCTGTTGCCACGGTAAATCCATTTGGATAATGCTTGCTAACGCTGCATGTTTCATTTATGAAATATGACAGCTGAACGGGAAAATTGCTTTCCTGAAAAGGAAACCTTTTGGAGGATGTTTACAACATCCTGTCGGTTTTGTCGTACCCAAAACGAGCAAACAAGGTTTGCAGGTTATTCGATCCATGTTTGGATTGAAGCAAGCATTAGGTTTTTAGAATTATCGTTTTGATGTAATTATAATAGTTTATGATTTAATTCAGAACGAAAATGATTCTTGTGTATATATAAGAGGGTTATTGGGAGTGCACTGACAGTGGCTGTCCTATAAAATAATGATAATATGTCATTTCTTGGAAATGATATTCCCATAAAATTATCGGTGAAAGCTTGGCTTTCGAGAAAATTCTCTATAGAATTCTTGTGAGAAACAACTTTTATTCTAGGAATAAAGATCTACTGGGATAGATCTAAAAGTTGTTGAAACTCTCCGAGAACTTGTACATTGAAAAATGTACGCGACCTGGTGTCTCATACGCTTTGAGCATATGGAGTCACAATCAGGCCAATCCAAGTGATAGTCACTGGATTGATGTTAAGAACATCCGTTAGTATCTTAGATAACTAAGGATGTTGTCTTAAACTATGGAGATGGAGAACTTGAAGTGTCTGGGTTCACTACTGCAAGTTTCCTAACCGATAAAGAAGACTAAAAGTCGCAAACGGTACTTTACAGTTTGAATAACGGAACAGTGAGCTGGAAATCTTCTAAGTAAAATACTGTTACCGAATAAACAACAAATGCGGGTTATTGCTGCAGCTGAGGCAGCAATAGAAGCCTTCTAGGTCGATACAAATCTAATTAGATTTGATATAGTTCTGTTAGCAGCTGAGCTAGGCTGCAGCACAGGCTAAAGAATTAAAGGTCTCATCAACGATCCAGATACATACTTCGACTATTCATCTGATTCATTCGGATCATACATCCTAGCGATGTGATGATCGAATAAATTGCATCAGATGATAATCATACAAATCCGCTGATGAAAGCATTTCTCAGCAGTTTGAGCCAACCGTACATAGTTCGGGTGTAAGACACTCGAGTGACTGGCTATAGGCCAAGTGGGAGATTGTTGGACAATTATGACCCATAGCGTCACTATTTGTACAGATCATGGTGTTGTTGTACAAATTAACTATATGACAAAGGAGATTGCACTCTTATCATTTGTGATTAGATCACCAAGATATATAAATGATATGAGGTCCTTATGATTCGTTCCTGGATTGAGAATGATATGAGACAGTATCAGTCCACGAAGGATAAATCATTAAATATCCCTAGTCAGAGCATTGTCGAGATTGGACATCGATAAATGCATAAAATACTAGTATTACACTTGTGCGCGTTGTGAGGGCACAACGACATAGTTCTCATATATTTGGGTATATGATACTCATGCAAGTGAAATAGGAGGTTGTGTTTTACCGATGGTACGGGAAACAGCTTTGCTCTGGATAGACCCCCTCGGAATTCCATTGGTAGTATGACTATGTGTCCATGAAAGTCTGAAATCAGGGTTGGTATATTTGGTCTTAACCTGAGACTTGCACCACTAATGCTTGCGACAATCAATATACTTTGGTTTTGGTCGTCCAGGGCTTTAACCGGTTTCTTTGTATGCCTCTTCTGGGTATATCGAGAATGGTAGTGTGTTGGGTGTGATGTCAAGATGGAAGTGTCACTCCAGTCATATGGAGATGATGATCGCGTAGGGATACAAAACTGGTTCTCTAAAAAGGTTGCAACCGTCGGGATAATATGACTTGGTCATGATTATCCGATATTAAAGAGACTAGTTGCTCGTAATCCGATATATGCTTCGTACAGGGCAGACACTGTACCAGCCTCAGGCCTTGCATGCGATCATCCGATACTGTATCGAAATACGCAATACTACGTATACTACGCCTGATATAGATCCTCTGTAAGGATATTTCTGTAGAATTGGGTAGGCATGGCGCTTTGCTAGAAGCCAACCTTGTCTTGTAAATCGGTACAAACGTAGTACGAGGTAATTACGTGTTCGGATAGTCCGACGACCGATTTTACTGCCAACATAACCGGGGATATCATGGGTCGCTTCCCGAAGATTCACCGATGACGTATGACTCGCACTTTTAATTAATTTAGGATTAATAAGATGAGAGAGAAAATTAATCTGGGATTAATAGCGGAGATATTTTATCTGGGATAAAATATCATTTAAAGAGAGAAAATGATTAATTTGGAATTAATCAATAAAATAATATATTCGATATATTATACGAAATTGGATTTCGACGCGGAATTAAAATTAGATTTTAATTCGGGCGAACGAGTTAATTTAGAATTAATTCGTTAGCAACGTGAATAGTAATTATGCTTGGCATGATTATTTAATTAAATTAGATTTAATTACGTCGCAACGGAAAATTCGTTAATTTGGAATTAACGAACCCGGGCCCGGGATTGTTTGCGAGCGCATTCGCATTTTGAATTTGAGTGCGGCACGCAAGTCAAATCAAGCGTCAAATCGCTAGTCACATCTAGCGTCACATCATTCGTCAATCAAGTGATGTATGTCTTTCACTTTGAGTGATTGACGCCAGTCACTATTCACTGATTGATGGGAAGTGATGTGTGTAGTTGATGGATGAGTGTTTAACACTCAATTGTGATGTTGAAAGACATATACAAATATTTTAATATTTGGTATTTGATTTTCAAATTTTTTGGTATATGTTTTTAGAAAACAAATACACAAAATACATTACCATTTCTCCTCTTTTTTCTCTCCTCTCTCACACGCCCAAGAGGGGCTTCATTCTTTTTGTTTTCTGGTCTGAAAAACCGAGAGAGTGAAGGGAAGCAAGTGGAAATTTATGGCAAATTTCATAAGAGCTAGCACTCCAAGAGACATGCGAAGGTGATAGGGAAGTCCACCCATGATCTGGGAATCATTTGACGAAGCTTGGAGCTTGGATTCTTGAAGATTGATGGCCGAAAATGGTGGAGGACAGCAGCTCACTTCCGAGCAGTCCAGTGAGCAGAAAATCAGATTTTTGTTGCCTCCCGCGTCGCTCAACCGATCGATGTGAGTATTCCGTAACTCCGTGATGTATTCGCATGTTTATTTCTTGCTTGATAATCGATCCTCGGGGCCGTAGAAACTCCAACAGTATTAAATTTGCAATTTCGTTTAACTACTTACCAACACACGCTCATTTCATTTTTCGTCATTAATTAATTAGTTATAAATATATTAGTTGGACTAATATTCAATTGTTGTTTTAATTAAACAATTGGACTGTATTCAAACTACTTCATTTATAGTTGATTATATAATTGGATTATAGTAATCATTATATTTGAATTTAACTAATCAAATAGTAGTTGATTATATAGTTAGACTATAGTAATCACTATATTCGATTGTACCAGAAATCGTTGATTAGATAGTTGGACTATTGGAATCAAGATACTGAAAGATTAGCTTTTAAAACATAATCCTGGGTGAAAATGTCTTTAAACGTCTTCAATTTTCAAATTGGGAATAGAACCTCAGGATAGTCCTGGGAGCCAAGAAGTTACTTTATTTAATAGAGTGACATCTCGGGCCTGAGCCTGGAGTTGAGCAAATAGTGGAGCATGAGCTTTCGAAGACTCATGGTGATGATAACTTTAGTGCTCAATCTGTTATGCTTGCCGCAATGATTCCTTAATTTCTTTGTCAGAACTAAGGATTAGATCCTTATAGTATAATATTAAAATTGAAGGATCTTCATAGATCTATTCTTAGATCTTAGAAGTACTAATTGCAATAGAAAACTCTTGGAGAGTTAATGGCTATGCTCAATGAGACACAACTAGAGCTTGCAAAAGGGCAAGAAGCGTAAGGCACATCCTACTTCAACATCCCAGAAGGTCAAGGCTTGGCCGAAGGCTTCTAGGGATATGAAATAGCAACAAAGGAAAAATCGTCACAGTGTTCTACGAAAAAAAAGGACATATCCCAAGATGTCTGCGTAAATTGTGGCAAACGGGGTCACTGGAAGCGTGACTGCTATATGGACAAAGGAAGACATAAAGGAAGTGAAGACGGGCAAGGCTCTGACTTCAGGTATGTTTGTTATAAACATGTTCACTGCTGGTTTTAAAATTGGATTTTAGATACTGGATGTGGTACATAAATATATGTATTGATGAGCGGAATCTACTGATTAGCAGGAGACTGGCTTCAGTTGAGATCGACCTATGAGTCGGAAACGGGACGAGAGTCGCTGTTTTGGCTGTGGGAACCTAAGTTTTGGAACTGCCCTTTGGGCATGTACTTAAATTAGGAGACTGTTATAATGTACCTAGTTTGACTAGAAACATTATCTTTATATCAAGTTTAACCCATTGCGGGTATACTTTTATATTCTATAACACTAAGTGTTTTGTTTATAAAGATGATATTGAGATAAGCACATTATATGTGAATAACAGAATTTATATTTAGAATATAAATGAATCTCAAACATATAATATGACAAACAAAAGCTCAAACTTTATAAATCTGTTGAGACTTAAAAGTGGTATTGCTGTCTGGGACGCAATAACAAGACTCATATATCCACACTTTCGAAGAGTGGATACTATGACATATTTGATTCTAATTCAAATGATGTCTACGAATCTAGTTTATTAGGCAAAATGCCTTAAACACCTTTTACTTGGTAAAAATACAAATGCCACCGATCTGTTAGTCCTCGTTCATGGTGACGTAAGTGGGTCCATGTCTAGCTAGGCTAGAGGTGGATATGAATACTTCATAACCTTTACAGATGTGGCATCGCATTACGGTTATGTGTATCTTATGAAACACAAGTCAGAAACTTTTGATAAATTCAATAAGTTTCAACACGAAGTAAGAAAACAGACCGGTAAAAGTATTAAAAACATTACGGTCGGACCATAGTGTAAAATACTTAAACATATATGTTTCTCGATTACTTGAAAGAGTATGGTATTCTTTCACAGTGGACTCCTCCCGGGACACCTCAATTTGATGGTGTGTCCGAACAGAGAAGCGTAACTTTGTTGGACATGGTAAGGTTAATGATGAGTCGCTCTGAGCTACCAAATTCCTTCTATGGATACGCATTAAACAATGCAATATTTATTTTGAATAAGTTTCCATGAAAATCTGTTAGACATACTTCATATTAGATATGAACAGGAAAGAAACTGGGTTTCTCATTCCTAAAGATTTGGGAATGCTGGGCATATGTTTGGATGGTACCAAACTAGAACCCAAATCGGATAAGTGCCTATTTGTAGGTTGTCATAGGGAAACCAAAGTATATTACTTATACAACTCACAAGAGAACAATGTAATTGTTGCTCTCCATGCGGTTTTCCTAAGAGGAATACCTATATGCAGTGGTAAGTGGGAGGAAAGTAAAACTCGATGAAAATCAGAGTAATACTGTTCCTGGCACCGATCTTTAACGGAATACGAACAGTTCATCAGGGATGAGACTGTTCCAAAATCTTTGAATACACAAGAACCACGTAGGTCAGAGAGAGTCAGAAAACAACCTGGGAGGTATGGGTTTCTGATCTCACCTCATATAGATATCAATCTTATTGAGGAAGATGAACCGGTTACGTATGAGGAAGTGATACAAGGTATCGACTCCTTTTATGGCAATGTGCCATGAAGTCTGAAATGGATTCCATGTATACCAACTAAGTTTGGACACTGGTTGATGTACCAGAAGGCATTGTGCCTATTGGTACTAAATAAGTCTTCAAGGAAGACATACATGGATGGCAACATGAAATGTACACAGCTAGGCTTGTACAGAAAGGGTATCGTCAACGACATAGTGTCGACTACGACGAAACCTTTTATCTATTTCCATGATTAAATCCATTTGGATAATGCTTGCTAATGCTGCATATTTCATTTAGCAAATATGGCATATGGACGTCAAAACCGCTTTCCTTAACGGAAACCTTTTGGAGGATGTTTACAACATCTTGACGATTTTATCGTGCCGAAATATGCAAACAAGGTTTGCAAGTTAAATCGATCCATTTATGGATTGAAGCAAGCATTGCGTTCTTGGAACCAACATTTTGATGAGAATAATGGTATATGATTTCATTCAAAATGAATATGATTCTTGTGTATATAAGAAGGTTAGTGGGAGCGCACTGACAATGATTGTCCTTTACATTGATGATATATTACTTCTTAGTAATAACATTCCCATAATATAATCGGTGAAAGCTTGGCTTTCATTAAAATTCTCCATGGAATACCTGGGAGAAGCAGGCTTCATTCTAGGAATAAAGATCTACTGGGATAGATCTAGAAAGCTCCTGACAACCCTCCCAGAACTCGTACGTTTTTGAAATATATGTGACCTGATGTCTCATATGCTTTGAGCATATGTAGACGCTATAAGTCCAATCCAGGTGATGGTCACTGGATTGATGTGAAGAACATCCTTGAGTATCTTGGACGAACTAAGGATGCTTTCTGGAAATATGAGGAAAGAAGAACTTGAGGTGACTAGGTTCACCGCTGCAAGTTTCCAAAGCGATAAAGACGCATGTAAGTCGCAATAAGAGTACATATTTAGTTTGAATAACTGAACAGTGAGCTGGAAATATTCCAAGCAAGATACTGTTGCCGAATAAATACAAAAAAGGGAACATTGCTGCAGTGACTGGCAGCAAAAGAAGCATTTAGGATCTATATAATCCTAATTGGATTAGGTGTAGTTCTGTTAGCAGCTGAGCTAGGCTACAAACAACAGCTAAGGAACCAAGGTCTCATCAATGATCAAGTATATACTTCGACTACTTTCATCTTTATTGCATCAGTATTCATCAATATCATACATCGGGCTGTGTAGCATTATTTGCATTTTCGCATGTGAAAAACCGATTATGAGTCTCAATTGGAGGCACTAATACCTTTCAGCTAAGGATATTGCGGGAAACGGAGGTCGGAAGGGGGAAATTTCGAAAAGTATGTCATCAAGTTCATTCCACAAGTTCACTTGTCTTCGTTGGTGCTGCGTTCGTTCCTCCGTTCGAACCTCGTGCATATTGCGTGTTGTGAAATTCTAATCCATGTCCCAAGATCAAAAGAGCAAACAAAACATATAAATGAATGAACAATATTGAAGTATGGCGGAATCATACTCACAAAGATCGGAATGCGGATGCGTTGATGAAACAAAAATTTTCTCTTTTTGTGCAGTGAGGGTTCGGCCAAACAAAAAGAGAAGCTCCAAGCAATTTTTGATCCTTCCAAGCTCTAAGATTAGTTTCCCATAACACCTTTGTATGATCCCTTGATGGTGCTAGCCTTGTGTGTGATTTTATGTTCCAAACAAACACAAATTCTTCAAGTTTTTGCAACAAAAACAGAAAAGTGGAGAGGGCTGTGAGAGCTCACAGTTTCGGTCATGAGAGAATAGGAGAGAGTGTTATGATTTTTGTTACAAAAATCAATTTATATTTATGCCATAATATTTATTAAATTAATAATAAACTTATGACACAAATCATGCAATGGCTTAGAGTGTCAAACACTCAAACTCCATGCAAAACCATTGAGTGTATTGTACACTATCACCATGCAATGTATTAACAATTAAATAATGCATAAAATGACATGTGTCATGTGGGCCCCACAACACCCAAATGAAAGTGGGCCCACGCGTACTCACGCGTTCGGGTTCGATATTTCCGAAATACCGAACTTTCGTCGCGACGTTAATTAAATCGAATTTAAATAAATAATTGCGCCTAGCGAAATTATTATTTACGTCGCTAACGAATTAATTCTAAATTAACTCGTTTGCCCGAATTAAAATCTAATTTTAATTTCGCGTCGAAATCGAATTTCGATTATTATATCGAATATAATAATTTTACGATTAATTCCAAATTAATCGTTCTCTCTCTATGTATAGTACTTTATCCAAGATAAAGTCTCTCCGTAATTAATCCAAGATTAATCGAGTTTGAATCATACGTCATTGGTGAATCTTCGGGAAGCGACCCAAGAGATCTCTGGATATGTTGGCAGTAAATACGGCCGTCAGATTATCCGAACACGTACGTACCAAGTACTACGTTTTTACCGATTTACAAGACAAGGTTAGCCTCTAGCAAAACGCCATGCCTACCCAATTCTCCAGAAATATTCTTATTGGAATATAAGATCTATAACAGGCGTAGTATACCGTAGTATAGTGTATACTGATCCAGTATCGGATGATCACATGTAAGGCCTGGGGCTGGAGATGTGTCTGCCTCTGCCCCGTACGATACATATATCGGACATCAAGCAACTAGTCTCTTTGAATCGGATAATCCTGACCTTGTCATATTATCCCGATGGTTGCAACCATTATAGAGTACTAGTTCTGTATCCTGCGCGATCATCATCTCCATATGTCTGAAGTGATACTTCCGTCTTGACATCACACCCAATACACTACGATTCCCGATAAACCTAGAAGAGGTGTACACAGAACCTGTTAAAGCCCTGGACGACCAAAACTAAAGTCTACCGATTGTCGCAAGTACTAGCGATGCAAGTCTCAGGTTAAGACCATATGCACCTACCCTGAAGCGGACTCCCATAGACACGCAGACATACTACCAATGGGATTCCGCGGGGTCTATCCAGAGCGAAGCTGTTTTCCGTACCATCGGTAAAACACAACCTCCTACCGCACTTGCATAAGTATCCAATACTCAAATATATGAGAACTATGCTGTTGTGCCCTCACAACACGCACAAGTGCAGTACTAGTCTATTCCGCATTATCGATGTCCAATCTCGATAATACTACGACTAGGGATATTTAATGATTAAACCTTTATGGATTGATACTGTCTCATATCATCTCAATCCGGAATTAATCATAGGGACTTTTACCATTTATATATCAAAGTAAATAAATTACAAAACGGTAAAAGGCAATTTCATTACTACATAGTTAATTTTGTACAATAATACAATATCATTTACAAAATAGTGACGCTATGGGTCATTACTGTCTAACAATCTCCCACTTGGCCTATAGCCAGTCACTCAAGCATCTAATACCTGAACTATGTACATGTCGCTCAAACTTTTCCCGAGGAATAGCCTTCGTCAGCGGATCTGCAATATTATCCTCTGATGCGATCTTTTCGATCTTCACATCGCCACGATGTATGATCTCTCGAATCAGATGGAATCGTCGAAGAACATGTTTGGATCGTTGATGAGACCTTGGTTCCTTAGCCTGTGCTATAGCCCCGCTATTGTCACAATACAATGGAACGGGCTCAGCTGCTAACGGAACTACTCCTAATCCAATTAGGATTTACGGATCCAAACTGCCTCTTTTGCTGCTTCAGCTGCTGCAATGTACTCCGCTTCAGTTGTTGAATCGGCAACAGTATCTTGCTTGGAAGATTTCCAGCTCACTGCTCCGTTATTCAAACAAAATATGTACCCAGATTGCGACTTAAAGTCGTCTCTGTCGGTTTGGAAACTTGCATCGGTATACCCAGATACCTCAAGTTCTCCATCTCCATAGATTAAGAAAGCATCCTTAGTTCTGTTAAGATACTTAAGGATACTCTTAACCGCCATCCAGTGATCTTTACCTGGATCGGCCTGATATCGACTGCACATGCTCAAAGCATGGGACACATCAGGTCGTGTACATATCATGGCATACATGATCGATCCGACTGCCGAGGCGAACGGAGTCCGACTCATGTTGTCTCTCTCATCTTGTGTTTTAGGACACATGTCCCTAGATAGATAGACGCCATGTGATATTGGTAACAGTCCCCTCTTGGACTGATCCATGTTGAATCTCTTCAACACTTTATCAATATATGTACTCTGGGAGAGTCCAAGTAGCTTTCTAGATCTATCCCGGTAGATCTTTATTCCTAGAATAAAAGCTGCCCCTCCCAGATCTTTCATGGAGAATTTCAATGAAAGCCAAGCTTTCACCGACGTTAACATGGGAATGTCATTGCCGATAAGCAATACATCGTCGACATAAAGGACAATAAAAGTCAGTGCACTCCCACTAACCTTCTTATATACACAAGGATCATCTTCGTTTTGAATGAAATCATATTCTTTTATGATCTCATCAAAACGCTGGTTCCACGACCGCGATGCTTGCTTCAGTCCATAAATGGACCGATTTAACTTACAAACCTTGTTTGCAAGTCTAGGTGCGATAAAACCGTCAGGCTGTTGCATATAAACATCCTCCGAAAGGTTTCCGTTAAGGAAAGCGGTTTTAACGTCCATCTGCCATATTTCATAATCGTAATATGCAGCTATTGCAAGCATTATCCGAATGGATTTAATCATGGCAACGGGTGAGAAGGTTTCGTCATAATCAACTCCAAGTCGTTGACGATATCCCTTCGCTACAAGCCTAGCTTTGTACGTTTGTACGTTGCCATCCATGTCAGTCTTCTTCTTGAAGACCCATTTGCATCCAATAGGCTTTACGCCTTCTGGTGCATCAACCAGTGTCCAAACTTGGTTGGTATACATGGAATCCATTTCGGCCTTCATGGCTTCTTGCCATAAAGCGGATTCGATACCTTGTATCGCTTCCTCATACGTAGCCGGTTCATTATCCTCAATAAGATTAATATCTACATGAGGTGAGATCAGGAATCCATACCTCTCAGGTATTACCCTGACTCTCTCCGACCTACGCGGTCCTTGTGTATTTGAAGATTGTGGTTCAGTCTCATCCCAGATGGACTGTTCATGTTCCGTTGATAATTCATTGCCAAGAACAGTATCACTACGACTTTCATCACGAGTTCTACTTTCTTCCCACTAAACACTGCATTTAGGAATTCCTTCTCAAGGAAAACCGCATGTAGAGCAACAAATACTTTGTTCTCTTGTGGGTGATAGAAGTAATATCCTTTGGTTTCCCTAGGATATCCAACGAATAGGCATTTATCTGATTTGGGTTCAAGTTTGGTACCTTCCAAACGTTTAACGTATGCCCAGCAACCCCAAATCTTCAGGAATGAGAAACCCGGTTTCTTACCTGTCCATATCTCATATGGTGTCTGTTCAACAGACTTTGACGGAACCTTATTCAAAATAAGAACTGCACTGTTTAATGCATATCCCCAGAAGGAAATTGGCAGCTCAGTGCGACTCATCATCGACCTTACCATGTCCAACAAGGTACGGTTTCTCCGTTCGGACACACCATTTAATTGTGGTGTTCCAGGAGGAGTCCACTGTGAAAGAATACCATATTCTTTCAGGTAATCTTGAAACTCATTACTTAAGTATTCGCCACCACGGTCCGACCGTAATGTCTTAATACTCTTGCCTGTTTGTTTTTCAACTTCGTGTCGAAACTCTTTGAATTTCTCAAAAGTTTCCGACTTGTGCGTCATTAGATACACATAACCGTAACGTGATGCATCATCGGTAAAGGTTACGAAGTATCGATATCCACCTCTAGCCTGGCTAGACATGGGCCCACAAACGTCACTATGAACGAGGGCTAACAGTTCAGTGGCACGTTCACCTTTACCGCTAAAAGGTGATTTAGGCATTTTGCCTAATAAGCAAGATTCGCAGACGTCATATGAATTTGGATCAAATCCGTCCAAGTACCCACTCTTCGAAAGTGTGGATATGCGAGTCTTGTTAATGTGTCCCAGACGACAATGCCACATATAAGTTTCATCATTTGGATCACTCTTTTTAAGCCTTTTGTTTGTTAATTTATATGTAGGAGATTCATTTATATTCAAAATATAAAGACCATTATTTGCAACTGCAGTGCATATTTCTGCATCATTTTTATATAAATAACACCCAGTGTTTCTAAATACAAAAGTGTACCCATTTCGGGTTAACAAAGACAGATATAATATTCCTAGTCAAACTAGGTACATAATAACAGTCATTTAGTTTAAGTACATGCCCCGAGGGCAGTTCTAATACAAAAGTGCCCACGGCCAAAACAGCAACAGGAGTTCCGTTTCCAACTCGTAGATCAATCTCCCCTGAAGCCAGAGTCCTGCTGTTCTGCAGATCCTGCACATCAGTACATATATGAGAACCACAACCAGAATCAAAAATCCAATTTTTAAAACTAGAAGTAGCCATGTTTATTTCAATAACAAACATACCAGAGGTCGGTGCCTTGCCCGCCTTGATCTCCCTTCTGATCGCCTTGTTCATGCGGCAGTCACGCTTCCAGTGACCTCTTTTGCCGCAGTTAAGGCATATGTCTTGTGACTTGTTCCTCGGCTTCCCAGAAGCCATCGGCATCTTGGCCTTGCCCTTGTTCTACGCTTCTTCTTTTTCACCCCTCCAGTTGCCTTGGGCCCAGCCCTTGACGTCTGAGAGGTCGATGCAAAGTGCGCCTCGCGCTTGTTGCCTTTAAGAAGCTCTTTCTCTGACTCCTTAAGAATGGACAATAGCTCTCCAAGAGTATCGTCCGTATCCATCAACTTGTAGTTGATGATAATCTGCTTCCAAGTATCGGGAAGTGACTGTAAAAGCATGTCTACAGTCAGCTCAGCCTCCAAGACTATTCCCATCTTGGCCAGCTCATCAATGTCAGCTATCATTTGAGTCCCGTGGGCCTCAACTGAAGCGCCATCAGTCATACGGGAGCGAAAGAGTTTCTTCACCAACTCATACCTCTCCATCCGCTTATTAGTGCGGTGAAGATCCTTTAGTCTAGCCATCATATTATAAGGATCCAAGTCCCTATTCTGGCGACGAAAGTGTTGAGTCATGGAAGCAAGCATGATCGACTGAGTTGTATCACAATCATCGCTATGAGTTCTCCATAACTCCAGCTCAAGTGGCTCAGTGGGCCTCGGCCCGAGAGGTCTCTGTATGGTGTACAACAGCCTCTCTGCCCCAAGGACTATCCTCAGGTTCATTTCCCAGTCAGCAAAGTTCGTGCCCTTAAATACATTATCACCCATGATTATGTCTCGGACATTTCCTTTGTTTGCCATCTTAACTACGATAGTCCAACTATCTAGTTAACGATATATGGGTACAGTCAAACTGTTACAAGAAAAATAACATTTTATTAGTCCAACTAATGTTAAAATATTGACGAAATAAATTTTGTAAGCGCGTAAAGCTAAGTATCTGAATGAAATTGCAAATTCAATACTAGCCTCCCACTATTTTCTACAAGTCTCTAACCCTCTGTCGAGTACTCGGGAAATCCAATTTCCTAGTGGGCTAGGATCCCGTTAAATAACACACAACCTTGACTTTGGCCAACAAGTTGTATGATATTTAACTAGGTAGCTCGAAGATCAATTGGATCCCATCCAATTCCTAGATCCGGTAGGTGGACATCCAAGTCCGAAACATATATATCTAATACATATGTCAATGTATCCAATACATTTTCCTAACCATTTCCTCTGAATCAACTAAGTCTTGGCTTTGGCACAACAAACTTAATGATTCCAGTTAAGCGGGACCCATTGACATGGAAAGTTTCGTAATCAATGTCGATGGACAAGAAGTGATCTTGACTTTGGCCAACAAATCACAACTTGGACAAGACACCGATATGGAACAAAACTCTCATGATTCAAACACATCCTCAATTGACAAAGGTCTTGACTTTGGCCAACAAACCAATGCCAATTTCGGATCTTGAGAAAGAATCACTCAACGGAAGGAAAATCGCTTAATATTGTTTGAGGGATTTTCGTGTAATTGGCAACCAATTTGTTAGGTCTCATCATCATACACCCTTAAGCATGCTTCTAAAACATCATAAAGCGCGTAAAGTAAAGTAATAGCGATATACGGATGGATATGAACAACAACTTGTTCCTAGAACAAATCACTCCCTTTCCTCTCCCCGCTAGAACTATTCTACTCTTACCCAATTACATAATACAATAAGAGAAACCTCATTTACATTGAGGGGAATTAGGTGAGAAGAGAATACAAAGAGACAATAAGAGAAAGGCTGGACACGCAGGTCCAATTTATAAATTCTAAATTTACAATAATTTCTAAAATTACCCTTCCCTTCTAATATCCATCCGATATACACTATTCATACATTACATCCACATTCATTCATTCAAGGCATGTTATACAACCATCAAATCCAATTAATTAGTCTTTAATTAGGTGACAATACAATGTTCAAACAATTGTTTGCATTTGCGCGAGTCCAACTCAATTTGAGAATAAATACTTATAGTATGAATTCACGAATTATATCGAACTACTCGTCAAATCCAATTTAAGTCGTATTCAATACTAATCCTTATATTTAATTCCAAATTAAATATTTACACTTTTATTGTGCTTTTATGACTTAGATTCCAAATCTATTCTATCGGGTCTCAAAGCCCAATCAACATCCAATGTCCGTTTAATTAAAGTCCGATGGGCTTTCAATTGATTTCATTAGGCTTGGGCCTTGGTCAATGTGGGTCAAACCCAATTTCCAAGCCCAATAAGGAATCACCCTCATTTGCCATAAAAATCAATATCAAGCCCATAAGGCCCAATTAAACATAAAAGCCCATTTATTACATTTGGACTTAATGGAGTGATTTAGGCCCATTTTTGGATCCAATCCAATTTGCCCAAACCTACTTGGTCCAACCAAGCCCATTATGTCCAAATATAATAGTTTTAGGCCCAATTCAAAATTAAGCCCAATTAATCAATTTTAAAATTCCAAATTTTATAACTTAATTAATTAAAGTGTAATGTCATGATTAATCCTTTAAATCAATATTTCCAAATATCAAATTAATCCATTAATCATATTTTTATCTTAATACATGTCCAACATTATTTAATCAAAAAATCAAGTCCCTAATCTTCTTCCATGCATTCGGCCAAGGTGATGAAAAATTACCGATTTCGTTTTCAATCCAATCGAATCACAAATCGTCATTTTATGTTCGTTTAAAGTCATCCAATGATCTTATAAACAACAAATCATCATCTCCATGGTCTAGGTAGTATTCGGCCAAGCCTCTCCAAGAGGGGAAAAATTAATCCAATTTATTTTTCATGAAATTGATAATATATAACATAATGTAACATACATTTAAGCATACTTAATCAATCAAAATCATCAAATCATGCTTCAATCAATTTTGCCCAAATATTACCCTAATATATTTTCATGCTCTTTAAGCTCAATGATACCATTGTTGGAAATTCTAATCCATGTCCCAAGATCAAAAGAGCAAACAAAACATATAATGAATGAACAATATTGAAGTATGGCGGAATCATACTCACAAAGATCGGAATGCGGATGCGTTGATGAAACAAAAATTTTCTCCTTTGTGCAGTGAGGGTTTCGGCCAAACAGAAAAGAGAAGCTCCAAGCAATTTTTGATCCTTCCAAGCTCTAAGATTAGTTTCCCATAACACCTTTGTATGATCCCTTGATGGTGCTAGCCTTGTGTGTGATTTTATGTTCCAAACAAACACAAATTCTTCAAGTTTTTGCAACAAAAACAGAAAAGTGGAGAGGGCTGTGAGAGCTCACAGTTTCGGTCATGAGAGAATAGGAGAGAGTGTTATGATTTTTGTTACAAAAATCAATTTATATTTATGCCATAATATTTATTAAATTAATAATAAACTTATGACACAAATCATGCAATGGCTTAGAGTGTCAAACACTCAAACTCCATGCAAAACCATTGAGTGTATTGTACACTATCACCATGCAATGTATTAACAATTAAATAATGCATAAAATGACATGTGTCATGTGGGCCCCACACAACCCAAATGAAAGTGGGCCCACGCGTACTCACGCGTTCGGGTTCGATATTTCCGAAATACCGAACTTTCGTCGCGACGTTAATTAAATCGAATTTAAATAAATAATTGCGCCTAGCGAAATTATTATTTACGTCGCTAACGAATTAATTCTAAATTAACTCGTTTGCCCGAATTAAAATCTAATTTTAATTTCGCGTCGAAATCGAATTTCGATTATTATATCGAATATAATAATTTTACGATTAATTCCAAATTAATCGTTCTCTCTCTATGTATAGTACTTTATCCAAGATAAAGTCTCTCCGTAATTAATCCAAGATTAATCGAGTTTGAATCATACGTCATTGGTGAATCTTCGGGAAGCGACCCAAGAGATCTCTGGATATGTTGGCAGTAAATACGGCCGTCAGATTATCCGAACACGTACGTACCAAGTACTACGTTTTTACCGATTTACAAGACAAGGTTAGCCTCTAGCAAAACGCCATGCCTACCCAATTCTCCAGAAATATTCTTATTGGAATATAAGATCTATAACAGGCGTAGTATACCGTAGTATAGTGTATACTGATCCAGTATCGGATGATCACATGTAAGGCCTGGGGCTGGAGATGTGTCTGCCCCGTACGATACATATATCGGACATCAAGCAACTAGTCTCTTTGAATCGGATAATCCTGACCTTGTCATATTATCCCGATGGTTGCAACCATTATAGAGTACTAGTTCTGTATCCTGCGCGATCATCATCTCCATATGTCTGAAGTGATACTTCCGTCTTGACATCACACCCAATACACTACGATTCCCGATAAACCTAGAAGAGGTGTACACAGAACCTGTTAAAGCCCTGGACGACCAAAACTAAAGTCTACCGATTGTCGCAAGTACTAGCGATGCAAGTCTCAGGTTAAGACCATATGCACCTACCCTGAAGCGGACTCCCATAGACACGCAGACATACTACCAATGGGATTCCGCGGGGTCTATCCAGAGCGAAGCTGTTTTCCGTACCATCGATAAACAAACCTCCTACCGCACTTGCATAAGTATCCAATACTCAAATATATGAGAACTATGCTGTTGTGCCCTCACAACACGCACAAGTGCAGTACTAGTCTATTCCGCATTATCGATGTCCAATCTCGATAATACTACGACTAGGGATATTTAATGATTAAACCTTTATGGATTGATACTGTCTCATATCATCTCAATCCGGAATTAATCATAGGGACTTTTACCATTTATATATCAAAGTAAACAAATTACAAAACGGTAAAAGGCAATTTCATTACTACATAGTTAATTTTGTACAATAATACAATATCATTTACAAAATAGTGACGCTTGGGTGGTCATTACTGTCTAACATTGCGGACGTTCGTGCCGCGTGCGAGTGGCGTTCGAACGGAGCCGGTAATTCTGGTTTTGCTGCTATCCTCACACCCTAGCCCCATTTGGCCCCCCAAGCCCGTAAAACACATCCCAAATTAAATAAATAAATATTAAACATTAAATAAAATATTTAAATCATTTACCAATTAAATAAAACATAAAATAAAATCATGCCTAAAATAAATAAATCAATATATTATATACTAAAACTAAAAAGAAGATATGCCTAATTAAAATCAATCTTAACCAATTAAAGCCAATCACATATTTGACTTCCTAATTCAATAAGATATCCACCAATTTAAAATTATTGACTTCCCTATCTAAACCAAATTTGTCCCCCCCTCAATCTTTGACTTTCCTTGCTAAACACCAAATCCTATCCCCTCTTTAATGCACAATCCCTTCCCTTGTCAACCCTAACCCTTCTCTATATAAACAACCCCTAACCAAAGCTATCCTCTCCTGGACATATAATTCACACCCAAACTCTCTCGAAATCTCTCTAGACTCTCTCTACACCACCCAAGACTAAACAAAAGAGAAAACACTTCACACATACACAAGAAAGAAAACAAAGAAACCACCACAAGTCACCACCCTCCATAGTCGAATCCAAAGCACCTACAACCACCCTCCATAGCCGAATCTAAAGCACCAACTCACCCTTAGCGAATCCTAAAACACGCCTAAACAACCTCCTAGATTACCTTAAAACAGTAGCCCAAATCCTTAAAAAACAGTAACATAAAAACTGCATAGATAATCTTAAAAATAATCACATATAATTGCACTAAGAACCCACACAAACTTGGAATAGTTTATTGAAAACGTTAAAACAGGTGGCCCGTGCAGTGAGCAGCAAGACAGAAGCCGAATAGGAGCAGAACGGAGTTCGAATCGTAAGCAAAACACGAAGCAGTGAGCTAGGACGTTGAAACCAGTGGACCAGAAAGTTGCGGAGCTTTACCCCCTTTCGATTTCCGTGGAACGCGAGTCCGAGAGACGGCTTAAAAGGTTAGACCTGAGGGTATCTTTCACACTTATTCTCATTTTATTTTCTGGTCATTTATTTTGATTATATTTCTGTTTGTGGTATCCGTTGTGTGTATGATGTATGTTGTGGGTATCGGATGAATGAGAGATGTGTCAACTCTCGCGGTATATCGGATGGAAACCCGGACATAAATTTCATAGCCGATTCCGAATGGACGGTAATATGATCTGTACTCGGGCCACAACTCCACGTACCGCTTGGGTAAACGGCACCATCTTTCTTTTTTGTTGTGTTGCTTTTGTTTATTTAGTTTTCTTTACTTGAATTCAATATGTTGTTTAGTTATACATGATTCAACCAAGCGCATGGGCTTAGTGAGTTAGTTCAAAGGTCCTCCATTTGGGAGACAATGAGCCGAAAAGGCCACCTTTGTGACACTACTTCGCCGCGCCGGTTGATGTGTGTTCGGTTGGATGCGAGATACGTTCAATCGGGCATACTTAGTTTGATGTTATTGAGTTTATCTTTTTGTATGGTTCAATCAAGCGCATGGGCTTAGTAAGTGGAATGAAAGATCCCTTATAGGGAGGGGTTAAAACCCGTTACCACGATGCTTTGCCGCGCCGGTTGATGTGTGTTCAGATTGGATGTCAGATGTGTTCAATCGGGCATACTTGGTTGATATGATTGGTTCTATTCTTGTATGTGTGATGTGACACGCATGGGCTTAGTATGTTGGTCTACAGGTCCTCTCTTTGAGAGATCAAGAGCCCCAAAAGGTCACATTTATGGCAGTACTTCGCCGCGCCCTTTTTTTGTGTTTATGTATTGCGTCCCATTTCATGCATCAAGTCTGTTCCCGTTCGAACGCGTTTACGAACGCAACTCGAACGCGCATGTGTTTTTGCCTTATCATGTGTCAGGTCTCATTTCCGTTCGAACGCGTTAACAAACGCCATACGAACGTGAGCATTCTGTCTCATCTACGTTCGAACGCGTTAACAAACGCCATACGAACGTGAGCATTCTATTTCATTTCCGTTCGAACGCGTTTACGAACGCTACTCGAACGTGAGCATTCTGTTTCATTTCCGTTCGAACGCGTTTACGAACGCTACTCGAACGTGAGCATTCTGTTTCATTTCCGTTCGAACGCGTTTACGAACGCTACACGAACGCGAACACACTGAACTGAGTCTTTTTCATTAGATTTCATGCATAGTTTTCCTAGTAGCTATCTCCACATGTATAAATGCAAATATGTTGATGTATTACCATTCATATGCTTGTGTCATGATAAAATTTGAGTATTATTTCTTGCGGTATATCGGATGGAAACCCAGACGTACATTCCGTAGCCGATTCCGAATGGACGGTAGTGCGGTCTGTACTTGGGCTACAATTCCACGTACCGCTTGGAAAAGTGCCCATATGTGTGCTTGTATGGTTAACATGTGTGCTTGTATGGTTAATATGTGTGCTTGTGTTTTCCTGAATGTGATATGCAAGTAAAGTTGCTATCTTGATATACGTTAAGCATGCAAATTTAAATGTAAGATATATGTGAAATGCGTACATAAGTTTTATTTTACACATGAGAATTTAGAAGCATGATACTCTTGGAAATAAGTGTTACTTAAGCTTGATTAAATTATTACATAAATCCTTTCATTACAAGTGACATAAGTAAAGGACCATTCCGAACCCAACGGTTTGAGGTCTTCCCTTGCGAGGGGTGAGTGCGGCCTTAAATCTTTGTCCCGGTTCACACCGGGTGGCGACTCCATGTTATTCAGTACTTCCCAAACTAGGCCGCGAGCCTAGGAACGGCGTCGCCCAGGTCCTGTGTCCTACAGTGGCGATGTGATGATCGAATAAAACGCATCAGATGATAACATTGTAAATTCGCTAACGAAAGCTGTTTCTCAGCAGAAGTTTGAGCGACCCGTACATAGTTCAGGTGTAGGACACTTGAGTGATTGGCTATAGGCCAAGTGGGAGATTGTTGGACAATTATGACCCATAACATCACTATTTTTACAGAAAATGGCGTTGTTGTACAAATTAACTATGTGACAAAGGAAATTGCTCTTTTATCATTTGTAATTAGATTATCGAGATATATAAATGATAAAAGTCCATATGATTAGTACCAGATTAATAAGATATAAGATAGTATAAATCCATGAAGGTTTAATCATTAAATATCCCTAGTTGTAGTATTATCGAGACTAGACATTGATAATGCGGAATAAACTAGTTTTACACTTGTGCGTGTTATGAAAGCGTAACGGCATAGTTCTCATATATTTTGGTATTGGATACTCATGCAAGTGTAAAAGGAGGTTCTGTTTACCGATGGTACAGAAACATCTTCGCTCTGGATAGACCCATCGGAATCCCATTGGTAGTATGACTATGTGTCTATGGGAGTCCGAATCAGGGTAGGTGTATTTGGTCTTAACCTGAGACTTGCATCGCTAATACTTACGACAATCAGTATACTTTGGTTTTGGTCGTCCGAGGCTTTAACACGTTATGTGTACACCTCTTCTGGGTATACTGAGAATCGTAGTGTATTGGGTGTGATGTCAAGATGGAAGTATCACTTCAGTCATAAGGAGATGATGATCACGCAGGATACAGAACTGGTACTCTTGTATGCTGCAACTATCGGGATAATATGACAAAGGTCATGATTATCCGATTATAGAGACTAGTTACCAGAGATCCGATATATGCTTCGTACGGGGCAGACAGAGTTCCAGCCTCAGGCCTAGCATGTGACATTCGATATTGGATCGTAATACGCAATACTACGTATACTATGCCAGACACAGATTACATATTCCTTAAAAGAATATTTCTGGAGAATTGGGTAGGCACGGCGGTTTGCTAGAAGCCAACCATGTCTTGTAAATCGGTAAGAACATGGTACTGGGTACGTACATATTCGGATAGTCCGATAACCGGATTTACTGCCAACATATCCAGGGATCTCATGGGTCACTTCCCGAAGATGCAACGATGACGTTTGACTCGAATAGAATTAATCTGGGATTAATTATTAGAGAGAAAAAATTAATCTATGATTAATTACGGCGAGAATTTTATCTGGGATAAAATTCGAATAGAAGAGAGAGAACGATTAATTTAGAATTAATCGATAAAATAATATATTCGATATATTAAATGAAATTAGATTTCATAGCGGAATTAAAATTGGATTTTAATTCGGGCGAACGAATTAATTTAGAATTAATTCGTAAGCGACTTTCGTAATAATTTTGCTAGGCATAATTATTTAATTAAATTAGATTTAATTATGTCGCATCAGAAAATTCGTTAATTCGGAATTAACGAACCCGAGAACGAAATGTGTTTAGCAGGCCCACTCGGATTTTGAATTTAAGTGGGGCCCACAAGTCACATCACTAGTCAACTTTGTTTACCTTTTGGTTGATGGAAGTTGGTGGTTGGTGGAAGCTTGTAAAACACACAAGCTTACTTTATGTCATTTGGAATGACTCTAACCAACTTTGATTTCGTGGTAATAGGTAATGGTTTTGGAAATCAATTACACAATTCACAAAATTGAAAAACACCTCTCTCTCTCTCCCTACCATTTGGCCGAATCCTCTTCCCCCTCTTTTCTCTCTATTGGCGTGAACCTAGGGTTCATGTGTGTTGTTTCAAACTCTTGCATGCTAGCACATCAAATGAGTCAAACAAAGGTGTTAGGGAAACCATTCCCTTGAGTTTGGAATTCAAGAATCAAAGCTTGGAGCTCAATATACAATAAAAGGAGGGCTTGGAGCACTATACAAAGGTTGGAAAATATTTGTTATCCTACATCCTCATTGCCGATCTATGTAAGTATTTTTTCCGAAATCTTACATAGTTTATTCACACTATTTTATGCTTAATAGATCCTTGGCATGTTCTAGGAGAACCCAACAGATTATTCCAAGTGGTTATGGAACCTGCTGGTAGTGAATGAAGCCAAGCCTTAGCTCTGTCTTTCAAGGAATATGGGAACACACGTAGACGCATTACTTCTTCTGCCGCTCAGTTGTAATTGAATGTGCCAAAAACTTCCAGGAAGTTGCTGGTGTGGGCATTAGGATCTTCAGTTGCACTTCCCCCGAACTGAACTGATTGTTGTATCATCTGAATACATGTCTTGATGTCATAGGCATTTTCTGGTAAAGATGGAAGTACAATGCATGATATGAAGTCATCAACCACCAAAATTATTCTTTCTCGAATGGGAATTTGTGCTGCTACTTCCAAAGGTTCAGGTTCTTGATTATTCATGTTGATCAGTGCTTCTCGATCTTCTCGCATTTCCCTTCTCAACTGTTTGATAGTTCTTTCAATTTCTGGATCAAGTGGACGGATTTCAAAGCTTCTGCTTCTTCTTATGTAGTGTCTGAGAACCTGAAACACAAGAAAATAAAAATAATAAATAAAAATAAATTAGACACAAGTAAAGTATCTAAAAATAAATTAGACACAAGTAAAGTATCTAACCTCAAAACTTATAGTAAAAGATAAATAAGTCCCCGGCAACGACGCTAAAATCTTGATCGGTGAAATCACACACGTAATGCAAGCGCAAATATCGCTCAAGTAATATAAAATGTATCGATCTCACGAGGACTTAATACCTAAACTATTAATTTATTGAAGTTAAATTTCTACAAGTTTCTAAAAATTGATTGTTGTTTGGTTGGTGATTTTAACTAAAGACAAGTAATTAAAACAATACAGGAGTAAATTCTAAAAGTAATTAATATTATGAAACTATCTAGGGTTGTGAATCCTTCCAATATTCTTCTAAAGATGAAGTGACTATCTTATGCTTATGTAATATATCAGTTTATTAACCTGGAACACGAAGATATGCAAAAGTCTCTGTCGATGGTCAGATGCAAACACTCAAAGTAACCCAATTAACTATATGTCTATGTTAACCAAGAAACTCTGAATTCATTAAGATTAAGTTCCAATTATGGCTACCCACGCCCGACATGTATATGTCTATCATGTAAGGAAATCTCTAAGGTGAGATTGTGAGCTATTAAGTCTAAGGCTGAAACCTAAAATCCCTTCGTCGAGTTCATTTTAAGTTTACCAAATCAATCTTATTAGTGGCCAATTAACAAGAATCATTAAGTTTAAGACTCAATAAATAAACCAAAATATTACACAAGACACAAGACAAATCAACTTATAAAACCATTGATATTGGAATTCATCACAACCCTAGATATTGCATTTAGTTACATCACATACATAGGACTAGTAAAGACATAAATAAATAAAACATCATGCAATAAGTTGAAAACTAAAAAGTAAAAATTACAACAATGAAATAAAATATTAGGGTTTGGGGATCCACCTTTATTATTTCAAATCTAGAAATCTCAATTATTATAATATATAAATTTATATTATATTACCAACCGACCATATAGACGGTATCCTGATTAAGTCATATTTAATTAATTCCAACTGATCATAAAGGCGGTATCCAATTAAGTCAGGTTAAAATTAATTTAATTAAGTCCAACTGATCATAAAGGCGGTATCCAATTCAGTCAGGTTTTAAAGTAATTTATATATTATAAAATAAGAGAGATTAATCTAAATTATTATAATAAAAGTTTCACCTTTCACCCCAGCAGAAAAAAGTAACCTACTTAATCTAAATAAATTAAGTTTTATTGCTAAAATAAAAAGAAAATACAAGAAAGCTGAAAATAAACAAACAAAATACTCTCTCCTTAGTATTCTAGAGAAATTCCCCATAAGAAAGTATGAATTTTCCTTCTGATATAGGCCTCTATTTATAGGCTCAAAAAACGGTGTGCGTCGCGACGCGCCAAGTCTTCGGTATCGCAACGCGTGCTATAGTGATGATGCAGAGATGACGCATGTCTACAGCTGAATTATTAGCCCAACGTCGCGACGCATTGAGGGTTGGGCGTCGCAACGCTCGCGAAGTAAAATTCTCATTTTGTCCATTTTCATCTGTTTTTCACATTTTTAGCTACGATTTGATTCCAATGAGTCTCGATATTTTATTTATCTACAAAATAAACAAAAACAAATCAAAAAATTCATAAAACTCGAGAAACTATACAAAATATTAAGTAAAATGGGCGGTAAATATTGATATATTTTCCGCTCATCAGTCTGCTCGCCGCTTGAAGCCATGAGTAGCTATGTTTGTAAGGTTATAGACTGAGAGATCTTCACTTTCCATAAATCGATAAGGCCCCACAGTGGGCACCAAATTGTAGACACTGGATTTCACATGAGGTCCACAATCGAGAATTTATATGATGAGGCACTAGCGATCTTATAAAATAAAGGTAGAGTGAGCAGAGAGTTCCTACCCACCGATATGGTGGGCATCGTAGGCGCTCCGACGCTCAAGTCAGTAGTGAAGACGAGCGAAAAGTGAAGGAAGAACAAGGTCTAAGATTACCTTGACCTCTGTAGACTGCCGTGAGGTTGGTGGGTCAGTGTGTAGAGGGTGAGAGGGTTTGGGAGCTCAAGTAAGAGTATCAAGGCTTGAGATTGAATGCTTAAGCTTTCCTCCCTCTCAATAAGGATGCTTCTCCTCTCCCTATACGCTAAGTTGTGTGTCTATTTATAGGCAATAGACATTAACTTTTTAGTTGGCACATTAGCTGTATTTATGGAGGTGAGACCCATAACATGATAAAATATTTAGCTTTCGGTGATGATTGAGTGTTCAACTTTCGGTGATGAAGAATCTTTACACGTGGAGGTGTAATGATTTCGGTTGATGATTTGTTGGAAATCAATTGTTGAGTTTAAATCAAGTCCCAAGAATCATTTTAAGCATAAAAACGAGTTGAATAAATATCAAATGAGGTGCGAAATAACTCACATTGATTGGTTTGGATGCTACCAAGATGGACCAAATTCGCACTTCATGTTCAAGCTCGGTTTTGGCCTCCTTGGACTGCTATCATGCTCGGTTTGGGGGCTGTTTTGATGCTCCAAAATCGGCCATGCAAGACTCCATTGAAGCTCCAAGCTTCAAGCTTTCCATGCTCACAAATTCGTTTCCCTATCACATAATATAACCCATGTATGTGTGCTAGCACTTAGATCTTGAACCAAGATCATTAGCTTCTCAATTTTTGTGTGAAAACCAAAAACAAATGGAAGAGAATCGGTCACCATGACCGTGAGAAGAGAGAAGAGGTTTTTGGCTCCAAAAGCTAAAACCGTATGTTGTCCTTCAAGAGAGAGAGAAGACCGAAAATAATGGTGAGGAAAAAGAAAAAATGTAATATATATTATTCATTTATTTTCCAAAAATAAATAAAACAAATATATACCAAACCTTTTCATATTCCAAAAAGTCAAAAAACAAAAAGCAAATAATGCTTTTCACCTTTTACCCATCACTTCTACTTTTTACATCAAGTCACTTTATTAAAGTGACAACTTGTCATGTCACATCACTCAAAGTGACAAGTGATTTGACAATTGATGCGACTAGTGATTTGACGCTTGATGTGACTTGCGTGCCGCGCTCGAATTCGAAATGCGAATGCGCTCGCAATCAATCTCGGGCTCGGGTTCGCTAATTCCAAATTAACGAATTTTCCGTCGCGTCGTAATTAAATGATTACGCCTAGCGAATTCACTATTCACATCGCTAACGAATTAATTCTAAATTAATTCGTTCGCCCGAATTAAAATCTAATTTTAATTCCGCGTCGAAATCCAATTTCTTATAATATATCAAATATTTTATTTTATCGATTAATTCCAAATTAATCGTTCTCTCTCTTAATTAATATTTTATCCCAGATAAAATATCTCCGCAATTAATCCCAGATTAATTTTCTCTCTCTTCCAATTAATCCCAGATTAATTAAAGTGCGAGTTATACATCATCGGTGAATCTTCAGGAAGCGACCCATGAGATCTCCGGATATGTTGGCAGTAAATACGGTCGTCGGAGTATCCGAACACGTAAGTACCTCGTACTACGTTTATACCGATTTACAAGACAAGGTTGGCTTCTAGCAAAGCGCCATGCCTACCCGATTCTCCAGAAATATTCTTACAGGAATATATAGATCTGTATCAAGCGTAGTATACCGTAGTATTGTGTATATTGGCCCAGTATCGGATAGTCACGTGCTAGGGCTGGGACTGGATAAGTGGCTGCCCCGTCCGAAGCACATGTCGGATGTCTGGTAACATAGTCTCTATAATCGGATATTTATGACATGGTCACAATATCCCGATTGGTTGCGCAACACTTAAGAGCACTAGTACCGTATCCAGCGTGACATCATCTCCAATATGACTGAAGTGATACTTCCGTCTTGACATCACACCCAATACACTACGACTCTCTGATAAACCCAGAGTGGTGTACACAGAACCGGTTAAAGCCCTGTACCACCAAGACCAAAGTCTACCGATTATCGCAAGTATTAGCGATGCAAGTCTCAGGTTAAGACTATACACACCTACCTTGATTTCGGCCTCCCATAGACACATAGTCATAATACCAATGGGATTCCGATGGGTCTATCCAGAGCGAAGCTGTTTCCCGTACCATCGGTGAAACACGACCTCCTATCGCACTTGCATAAGTATCCAACACTTATATATATGAGAACTATGTCGTTGTGCCCTCACAACGCGCACAAGTGCAATACTAGCCTATTCTGCATTATCGATGTCCAGTCTCGATAATACTCCGGCTAGGGATATTTAATGATTAATCCTTCGGGGATTGATACTGTCTCATATCATCTCAATCCAGGAACTAATCATATGGACCTCTCTTCATTTATACATTTATGGTGATTTAATCACAAATGATGAGAGTGCAATTTCCTTGTCACATAGTTAATTTGTACAACAACACCGTGATCTGTACAAATAGTGACGCTATGGGTCATATTATCCAACAATCTCCCACTTGGCACATAGCCAGTCACTCGAGTGTCCCACACCCGAACTATGTACGGTTCGCTCAAATTGCTGAGAAAAGATTTTCGTCAGCGGATTTGTTTAATTATCGTCTGACGCGATTACACGATCATCACATCGCCACGATGTATGATCCGAACGAATCAGATGATATAGAAGTATATATATGGATCGTTGACCGGCGTAAACACACACGTATAACACAAGCGCACGTATCGTTCAAGTAGTATAATAATATCGATCCCACGAGGACTTAATTCCTACTGTTGTTATTAATTGTTGAATCTATTTAATTACAAATATCTAATTAAAAGGGAGAATGGAATTGATTGCTTGATTGATTTGGTTGATTGAAGATTTGCTAAATAAATAAATAAAAAGATAAAAGAAAATACTAAGGAAAATAAAGATAAAAAAATCTAAGGTTGTGATTTCTTTTAATATCATTTAAAAGATGAAGTGATTATTTTATGTTTGTGTAATAAATCAGTTTACTAACCTGGAACACTAAATTATGTAAAAGCCTCTTCCGATGGTCAACTACAAATACCCAGTATAACCCAATTGAACCATATTCCTATGTCAACCACATTACCTGGATTCATTAAGTCTAAGTTCCAATTATGGCTACCCCCCCGCCCGACAGGTATATTCCTATCCTGTAAGGAAATCTATTAAAGGTTATCTATCCTCAAGGAAGATCGTGGGCTATTAAGTCTAAGGCTGAAACCTAAAATCCCTATGTCTAGTTCATTTTAGATTTACCATTTCAATCTTATTGGTGATCAGACAACAAGAAGCATTAAGCTTAAGATTTAATAAATAAACCTGTAAATTACCCAACTATAAAATAATCCCTTATAAACCGGTGATATTAAAAGTCATCACAACCCCTAATTAATTAAAACATAACTAGGACTATAAAAAATAAATACATAAAATAAAAATACTGAAGAGTAAAATAAAATAAAATAAAATGCTAAGGTAAAAGGAATTACTTTTACTACTACTAATTTAGATATCTCCCATAAAATAATATATAAACTCGTGTTAAATTAACCAACCGACCAGTCTGGCGGTATCATGATTAAGTCAAATTAAGTCCAACCAGCCATTAAGGCGGAACCAAAAATAAATTTACCAACCGACCAGTCTGGCGGTATCCTTGATTAGTCAGGTTTAAAACAGATTAAAATTACATTACCAACCGACCAATATAGCGGTATTCCTTATTAAGTCAATATTTTAATTAGTTAATATATTATTTTTAAGGGAGATTAATCTAAATAGTAACAATAAAAGAATTACCTTTCACCCTAGCTGAAAAAGTACTTTCAACATGGTGAATAGTAAAAACTGTAAAAAGTAAAAAGTAAAAATTAAATTACTATTACAAAACGTAATTAAAATAATTACAAAACTAAAATTAAAAACTAAAAAAAATAAAAATTCTAGAGAGAGAAACTCTCTCAAGAGAGAGAAAGGTATATCTAAAAACTGAAAATTCGCGGCCTATTTATAGCAAAAATAATTTACTGTTCGGTCACTGTGCGCGCGTCGCGACGCTAAGGCGTTGCGCGTCGCGACGCTCATTTGTCGACGTGGCACAATGAGACGGCGACACGTAGCGAGGCGGCTGACTGTACAACTGACACGTGTCAAGGCGGCTAATTCTCAATTATTGTGATGACGTCATTGATGACGTGGCGATGACGTGGCGCTGACGTGGCGTAGGCGTGTGTTGCATTTGTCGGCACAATGGGATGGCGACACGTGGCGACACGTGTCAAATTCTGATTGGCTGAGGCTGACGTGGCATGTTGACTCGGTTGACTTGCTGACGTGTCTGATGACGTGGCATGACACGTGGCAATGTTGACTCGTTGACCGATGACATGGCTGATGACGAGGCGACACGTGTCATGTCAGAGTGTCGGCAGCATATGATGTTGACACGTGGCACGGCGCACGTTAGCAGATCGGATGTGATGGTGACACGTGGCACGGCGCATTTTAGCAAAGTCAAACTTTTCAAATTGTTGACCCGTTGACCATGGCGCATTTTAGCAGAACCGGCGCACGCTGGGCGTCGCGGCGCGCTGTGATTCAGAGTCGCGACGCGCAGAAGACCAAAATATCCCTGTTGACGCATTTTTGTCCGGTTTTGCCCCAAATTGCCTCCAGTGCTGTCCAAACTTTATTTATCTGCAAGATAACAATAAAACATATCAAAACGTTCATAAAACTCAAGAAACTATACAAAATATTAAGTTAAATGAGTGGGAAATAGTGATATAAATACCACTCATCACACCCCCAAACCTAACATTTTGCTAGTCCTCGAGCAAAATACAGAATAACTAACAAACAATTTAACTAAGCCACTTTCGTAGGGATCACGGTTGCATTTAGCATATGCAACAAGCCTTTAACCCCTAGGTGTCCCTAGTGGACGAGTTGTAGTCTCGTGAGGGTTTACAAGCAATGATACCACAAACATTTTACAAAAGTAAAAAGTTAGTAAAACTAATGCACACAAAAGCAAAAACAAGCGAAAAGAGAATAAAGAAGATAGTAACTAATCAGGTGAAAATTCTACTCCAAGTTACTAGTTGTTTTGTTTCTTTCTAAATTACTAAATAAGTAAATCTCTCCGATTATTTTTACCATTCTTCATATACACAGTCAACAAAATACTAATCAACTCATTTTTTTGCCCACAACAGTCATAAGTGCAGTTGATAAGAGAGTAATATTTTTGTCCTAAAGTTCTTTCAGATTTCACACCTTTTTGTAGCAATGGAATAATTTTTCTGATTTTTCTGATTTTTTTTTTTTTTGATTTTTTCTCTATTTTTTATTTTTATACAATACCTTCCGTCTATGTAGCGAGCTTTGGGTCGGTGGCTCCCAAACCAGTTGGCTTTAGGGCACCAGGTGTTAAGACACCCCTACGAACTTAATTACTCAGACTTCAGATATGAATATATTTTTGCAGCATCTTCGATCCATGTAACGAGCTTTGGGCCAATGACTCCCAAACCAGTTGGTTTTAGGGCACTAGGTATTAAAACACCCTTACAGACTTAATAACTCGGATCTCGGACGTTTTTTTTTTTTTTTTTTTTTTTTTTTTTTTTTACTCCATCACTATTTAGAGATACTTCCTCCAATTAACTATAGCACGGAATATTACAAACTTTTCAAGTTTAGCTCATGACTGTATGTTTCCATGTAAGTTCATAATACCTGTCAACTGAACATAAGAAGATTCAATTTAGTCAGTGTTAAGGAGAATTCACAAATTAAATAATTCAAAATTAAATAAACAAAAATTAACTTATTTCGAAATAGGTTTTAGATACGTCTCAGGAGCGGAAATTCCTTACTCGGCTACCTCTCACCAATTCCACCTTTTTAGTCAAAATAAAAACACAAAAAATGCAAAATATTTTTTTTAATTTTTGAAAATTTTTCAATTTTTTTATTTTTTTCGAAAAATTTTAAACTAAAAATAAATAACACACATACTAAAACAAGGTACTAATCAACTAAATCCCTCCCCCAAACCTAAATGAGACATTGTCCCCAATGTCTTAAACAGTAGAAGAAGAGTTAGAAGGTCGTACCTGGTTAGCTGAAATTTTACAGGAAAAATTACCGATTAAGATTTATGTCCAAATTACGATTCGTACCACGATTGCTATTTGACCATCTTTCATTAAAATTTTTGGCAGAATCACCTCTAAAAACTCAAAATTTCCCCAAAATTCACCCTAAAAAATTATCACCAATCAAATCCCAACTTTGGTATTTTTCAGAAAAATTCGACAGAGTCTCCCCTGAATTTTTGATTATCCAACACAACCTAAATCGAACAAATGCCACAAACAAACTCCAAATATCAAACTCAATTTCTTCGCCCCCAATTACTACGAATCAATTTCAACCATCCAACACTTCGTAATCCAATCCACAGTCAACCAATTCACAATTCATTTTTCAATTTACCCAATTACCAAATCAATTTTTTTTAATCAAATCATTACCGTATTTTCAAATTCTGATTTGGCAGTGGTACTCTCGGCAGTGATGGCTTGGTTTCGGTTTTGGAGTATCTCGGCTTTGGTCTGTTTTGGCAGTGGATTCAGTCACGGTTTCTATTGGTTCTCGGTTTGGGTGTTGGTTGTCTCTCGGTGGTGAGGTTCACGGCAGATCTGGCTCTGCAAAGGTGGGTTTCTGGTTTCTGGTAGATCTCGTCTTGGGTTTCTGGTGGGGTGACTGAACGGCAGTGATGATGGCTTGGTTTTGACCGTCGGTTCTGTTCTCGGTCACGGCAAGGGTGGTAATGGTTTCAGTTCAGCTTCGGTCGTGGAGTTTTGCGATCTCACGGTGGCTGGACGGTTTGGTTTGGCGATGGTTGCGGCTGTGGATCTCAGCTGTGTTGGTCTGGTCTCGTTTGGTGGTTCACGGCTCGGCAAGGGTGAGGTTGGGCTCGTCGGTTCTCGGTGGTGGCTGGTGGGTCTCGTTTTGTTGAAGACTTGCTCACGGCAAGGATGGCTCGCGGTGGTTGGTCGATGGAAGGTCGATTTGGTTCGTTGGCTCGCGGTTGAGTCACGGCAAGGATGGCTCGCGGTGGTCGCTCATGGTGTGGATCTCGGACGTGTGGTGGCTGGATCGTGCGTGGTGGGTGGTGATTGGTTTGCTCACGGTTGGAGGTGGTGGTGGTTGTAGGTGCGGCTGGTGGGTGGTGTTTGAGGAAGAAGAAGAAGTAAAAATGAGATCTGTGGTGCCTTTGCTTATGTTCTGTTTTTTTTTGTCAGCGTCGCGACGCCAAAAATTGCCTAGCGTCGCGACACTCGGTTCTTTAGGGCTAGGGTTTTGACTCGGGATTTTTTTTTTTTTTTTTTTTGGCTTTTTTTTTTTTTTTTTTTTTTTTTTTTTTTTTTTTTTTGCAAAACCATGTCTTGCGACAGATAAATCCATAAGACTTCTTACTCGGCCGTCTTTTCTGGATTGACTTTGTATCTTCGTGATTTTGTCAAATTTTTATTTTGAAAATCCCGCTTGCCACTGGCTTGCAATGTCCTGAAAAATTCCGTTTTTTTTTTTCCTACAAAACTCACACACAAATTAAAAAGTTCACACAAAAATAAATAAATAAATTACAACAAATTGCATGGGTTGCCTCCCTGCTAGCGCTGAATTTTTCGTCTTCAGCCAGACGTGACTGAAATCCATATGTTAAGGAGGTTTCAATGTTGTTTTGGATGTCCGATTAAAGACAATCCCGTGAGCGTTGCTTTTGAATGGTCTCTTCCAACGTAAAGTGGCAAAAAGTATTTTGTCTCATTCAGTGTTCGTTCCACTTTTTAATCTTTGTTGCTCCAGTAGTACCTGAAAAGAAAGAAGAAAATCAGGAGGTCTCGTATGGTGTTTGACTTGGAATGGAAGTTCCATTCTGTCAAACTTCTGGGTGATATCTTTGATTTGTACTCCCCCACACAGCGATGTTTTTCCTGAATGCTCTGGATCTTTATTTTGATCTGACTGTTGCTCTTCCATTTGATCTGTTTCTTGCTCCACCTGAGGATGAAAAGATGAGTCAGACATTAGGTCTTCATCTCTCTGATTCGGGTGAAATGATTGGCTCAAGTTGATCTTCTTCAAACATTTGTGCAATGGAATCTCCAAGATCTTCATTTTGAGGATACAGAATTCCATCCTCAATTTTGATGCAGTTGGTACAAATAGCTTAGTTTCATCCTCGTCAGAATCTGAATAATAGAAATCAAATCGAGACTTTGCCGGTTCAAGTTCCTGAACTGATACCTCTGGTCGTTGATACTGCTCAGCCTCCTCTTTTATTGAAATGTCATTATAAAATGATTGGTACTCGAAGGCTTCATCAGTGTCATCTGAGAATGGTTCTTGAGGTAATATAGTTCTGGTTTTCTGTTAATTGTCTGATCTGATCTGTCATTCTCTGTATGGATTCTGTTTGACTCTGAATTGTGCATCAAATTGAGCTGTCTGTTCTTTGAACATGTGAATCAATTGATCTTCCTCTGATGGTTCTGGTTTTTGATAAGGATCGAAGGAAGATGGTGGATAAGATGGAAAATGTGGTTCTGTGAAATGTGATGGTTCGTCGTACCATGAAGGATTTTGATAGTTCTGCCACTCTGGATGGTAGTTGTATTCGCAATAATCGCTCGGGTGGTCACCATTACATATGTCACATTCCACATTGAATTCTGTTGAGCAAATGTAGTATTGCTTGGTTCTGGCATCCAGTGATAATCATTGGGCTGGACAACAGGCCTCAGAAAACCGGACTGTTGCTCCCAGATGTGGGGTGTATCTTCTTGTAAAGCACGTAATCTTTCAATCTCCAGTAATGTTCCATTTGTAAGTCACCTGAAATCAAAAGAAAGAAAAAAAATTACAGATAAAAATAAAGAAAATTAGATACAAGTAAATTAGATAGCTTCAAAATTAACAACTCAAGAAATATAAGTCCCCGGCAACGGCGCCAAAAACTTGACCGGCGTAAACACACACGTATAACGCAAGCGCACGTATCGTTCAAGTAGTATATAATATCGATCCCACGAGGACTTAATTCCTACTGTTGTTATTAATTGTTGAATCTATTTAATTACAAATATCTAATTAAAAGGGAGAATGGAATTGATTGCTTGATTGATTTGGTTGATTGAAGATTTGCTAAATAAATAAATAAAAAGATAAAAGAAAATACTAAGGAAAATAAAAGATAAAAAAATCTAAGGTTGTGATTCTTTTAATATCATTTAAAAGATGAAGTGATTATTTTATGTTTGTGTAATAAATCAGTTTACTAACCTGGAACACTAAATTATGTAAAAGCCTCTTCCGATGGTCAACTACAAATACCCAGTATAACCCAATTGAACCATATTCCTATGTCAACCACATTACCTGGATTCATTAAGTCTAAGTTCCAATTATGGCTACCCCCGCCCGACAGGTATATTCCTATCCTGTAAGGAAATCTATTAAAGGGTTATCTATCCTCAAGGAAGATCGTGGGCTATTAAGTCTAAGGCTGAAACCTAAAATCCCTATGTCTAGTTCATTTTAGATTTACCATTTCAATCTTATTGGTGATCAGACAACAAGAAGCATTAAGCTTAAGACTTAATAAATAAACCTGTAAATTACCCAACTATAAAATAATCCCTTATATAAACGGTGATATTAAAAGTCATCACAACCCCTAATTAATTAACACATAACTAGGACTAAAAAAAAAATACATAAAATAAAAATACTGAAGAGTAAAATAAAATAAAATAAAATGCTAAGGTAAAAGGAATTACTTTTACTACTACTAATTTAGATATCTCCCATAAAATAATATATAAACTCGTGTTAAATTAACCAACCGACCAGTCTGGCGGTATCATGATTAAGTCAAATAAGTCCAACCAGCCATTAAGGCGGAACCAAAAATAAATTTACCAACCGACCAGTCTGGCGGTATCCTTGATTAGTCAGGTTTAAAACAGATTAAAATTACATTACCAACCGACCAATATAGCGGTATTCCTTATTAAGTCAATATTTTAAATAGTGAATATATTATTTTTAAGGGAGATTAATCTAAATAGTAACAATAAAAGAATTACCTTTCACCCTAGCTGAAAAAGTTACTTCAACATGGTGAATAGTAAAAACTGTAAAAAGTAAAAAGTAAAAATTAAATTACTATTACAAAACGTAATTAAAATAAATTACAAAACTAAAAATTAAAAACTAAAAAAAATAAAAATTCTAGAGAGAGAAAGGTATATCTAAAAACTGAAAATTCGCGGCCTATTTATAGCAAAAATAATTTACTGTTCGGTCACTGTGCGCGCGTCGCGACGCTAAGGCGTTGCGCGTCGCGACGCTCATTTGTCGACGTGGCACAATGAGACGGCGACACGTAGCGAGGCGACTGACTGTACAACTGACACGTGTCAAGGCGGCTAATTCTCATTATTGTGATGACGTCATTGATGACGTGGCGATGACGTGGCGCTGACGTGGCGTAGGCGTGTGTTGCATTTGTCGGCACAATGGGATGGCGACACGTGGCGACACGTGTCAAATTCTGATTGGCTGAGGCTGACGTGGCATGTTGACTCGGTTGACTTGCTGACGTGTCTGATGACGTGGCATGACACGTGGCAATGTTGACTCGTTGACCGATGACATGGCTGATGACGAGGCGACACGTGTCATGTCAGAGTGTCGGCAGCATATGATGTTGACACGTGGCCACGGCGCACGTTAGCAGATCGGATGTGATGGTGACACGTGGCACGGCGCATTTTAGCAAAGTCAAACTTTTCAAATTGTTGACCCGTTGACCATGGCGCATTTTAGCAGAACCGGCGCACCGCTGGGCGTCGCGGCGCGCTGTGATTCAGAGTCGCGACGCGCAGAAGACCAAAATATCCCTGTTGACGCATTTTTGTCCGTTTTGCCCCAATTGCCTCCAGTGCTGTCCAAACTTTATTTATCTGCAAGATAACATAAAACATATCAAAACGTTCATAAAACTCAAGAAACTATACAAAATATTAAGTAAATGAGTGGGAAATAGTGATATAAATACCACTCATCAATCGTCGATGAGACCTTTAATTCCTTAGCTTGTGCTGATGCCTAGCTCAGCTGCTAAAAGAACTATATCTAATCTAATTAGATTTATTATTGATCCAAATGGCTTCTATTGCTGCCTCAGTTGCATCAATAATCCGCATTTGTTGTTTATTCGGCAACAGTTGTCTTGCTCGGAATATTTCCAGCTTACTGTCCCGTTATTCAAACTTATAGTATTGCAGTATTTACCGGTTTGGAAACTTGCAGCAGTGATCCCAGTCACTTCAAGTTCTCCATCTCCATAGTTTAAGACAACATCTTTAGTTCTCTCAGATACTAACAGATGTTCTTAATCTTCAATCCAATGACTATCACTTGGATTGTCCTGATTGTGACTCCATATTGCTCGAAGCGTATGAGACACCAATACAAGTACATTTTAAATGTACAATTTCCAGAGAGTGTCAACAACTCCAAATCTATCCCTGTAGATCTTTATTCCTTGAATAAAGGTTGTTACCCCAGAATTCTACGGAGAATTTCTTTATGAAAGCCAAGCTTTCACCGATTGCTTTATGGGAATTTCATTTCCAAGAAATGACATATTATCATTATTTTACAGGACATTCATGTCAGTGCACTCCCACTAACCCTTTATATACACAAGAATCATTTCGTTTTGAGTCAAATCATAAACTATTATGATTATTTCAAAACGTCAGTTCCAAGAACCTTATGCTTGCTTCAATCCAACATGGATCGAATAACCCGCAAACCTTGTTTGTCGGTTATACAAAATCGTTAGGATGTTGTAAACATCCTCCAAAAGGTTTCCTTTTCAGGAAAGCGATTTTGATTTGCAACTGACACATTTCATAAATGAAATATGCAGTTATCAACAAGCATCTCCAAAATGGATTTACCATGGCAACAGGTAAAAGGTTGAACGTTATTAACACAATGTTGATAACGATACCTTTCCGTCAAAAGCCCAGCTTTGTACGTTGTATGTTGCCTTCCATGTATGTCTTCATTGAAGACGTTTAATGTACCAATAGGCACAATGCCTTGTGGTACAACAACTAGTATCCAAAATAGTTGTTATACATGGAATCTATTTCGGAGTCATGGCACTTTGCCATAATAGGGAGTCGATACCTCGTATCACTTCCTCAAAACGTAGTCGGCGGATATACCTTCATAAGATTGACATCTTTATGAGGTTAGATCAGAAACCCATACCCTAGGTCATTTTCTGACTCTATCCGATCTACGAGTTTCTTGTGTATTTGAAGATTAATGGTATAGATTCATCATAGATGAACTATTTGTGTTCCATTAAGGACTTCGTGCCTTGAACAGTATTACTCCGATTTTCATCGAGTATCACTTCCTCCCACTGAACACTGTATATCGATATTCCTCTCAGGAAAAATCGCATGGTGAGCAACAATCACATTGTTCTCATGTGAGATTTATAAGTACTATACTTATGGTTTCCTTTAGGATAACCTATATTGGCACTTATCTAATTTGGGTCCTTAGTTTGGTATCATCCAAACGTTATGCCTGGCATACCCAAATTATCAGGAATGAGAAACCTCGTTTCTTCCCTGTTCATATCCTATATGATATCTGTCAAACAGATTTATATGGAACCTTATTCTAAATAAGTTTTGCACTGTTAGTATATATCCTATTGAAGGAAACAGTAGCTCAGAGCGACTCGTGATTAGCCTTATCATGTCTAACATGATTTGGTTAATCCGTTCGGACACACCGTCAAACTGACGTGTCTCGGGAGGAGTCCTCATCTGAAAGAATACCATACTCTTTCATGTATGTACGAAACTTACTGCTTAAGTATTTTCCATTACTGTCTTACCGTGGCGGAATAATACTATAGCCGATCTGTTTATTTACTTCGTGTCGAAACTTCAAAAGTTTACGATCTGTGTTCTTCAAAAGAAACACATAACCATAACGTGATGCCACATCCGTTAAGGTCACGAAATATTCATGTTCACATCTAGCCTAGCTAGATATGGGCCCACTAACTTCACCATGAATAGGGCTAACAGATCGGTGGCCCTTTTACTATTACCAAGTAAATAGTATTTTAGGTACTTTACCTAATAAACTAGATTCGCAGACCTTATTTGAATAGTCAAATCAGTCCTAGTACCCACTCTTCAAAAGTGTGGATATACGAGTCTCGTTAAATTCTGTCCTAGACAACAATGCCACAAATAAGTCTCTATTGATCAAATCAATTTGAGCTATTTATTTGTCATTTTATATGTTTGAGATTTTATTTATATCAAAATATAAATTCTGTTATTTACATCTAATGTATTTATCTCAGTATCATCTTTATATAATAAAACACTTAGTGTTCTATAATATAAAGGTTTTATCCGCAACGGATTAAACACTGATATAGAGATAATGTCTCTAATCAAACTAGTTACATTATAACAGTTCCTAATTCAAGTACATACCCGAAGGGTAGTTCCTAAACTTAGGTATCTACGGTCGAAACAGCGACTTTCGTCCCGTTTCCGATTCGCAGAGAAATCTCGACTTGAAGTCAGTATCCTGCTCAAAGCAGATTCTGAACATCAATACATATATTTTATGTACCACACTAAGTATTTAAAATCTAATTTTAATACTAGCCATGAACATAACTAAGACAAACATTTTTTAAAGTAAGAGCCTTGCCCTTTCTATAATTCCTTCGTGTCTGCCATATCCAAATAGTAGTCACTTTGGGATATGTCAATTATCCTTTTCAATATTTCATTAAACCTTAGGCCAAGCCTTGGGTTCTTAGAATATCGAAACGATGTGCACCTCGTGCTACATGCCCAATTGCAAACTTCAACTTTATCTCCTCTAGAATAGTCAATTAATTCTCCAAGAATTATAAATTGCAATTTTATACTTCTTAAATCTAAAATTAGATTTAAGACAAGTATATTAAATTAAGCATTAAAGTCATCATCACATAAATCTTCCAAAGATTTTATGCTCTACTTATTTTGCTTAATTTTGGGCTTAAGATATAATAAGTTATTTTATCAAATAAAGTAACCTATTATTTATTCCCAATTTGAAAATTAAATCATTTAAAATATTTTAATCACAGATTATATTTTAAATATCCAACTTTTCAATTTTATCTT